>DWJN01001482.1:0-17819 GCA_018248895.1 Carystus phorcus
GATTCATAGAGTAAATTTTAATATTATTGTATTGACTGTCCTCCTGACGCATGACGCTAGGTAATTTTGCCTCCTTGATGACATTAACGTCAGATAGAACCAATAGGGTGAGTTAATAGAACAGCGCCATCTAATATTAGTCTCTTTACAAAATCATCTCCATTACTTTTGCATAGACGTCAACTTTACCTCATTGATTAATTTAATTATAAAAAACATTAGGCTGATGAAGAATAAAAAAAGAAATCGGCCGAATTAATGGTGTTTTGACAATTTGTATGACTAACATTCTACCAAATCAAATATAGATTGTATACAAAATATGTAACAATTTGAAACAGTTCATATTCCATACAATAAACACAGACTAGGTAGAGACATACAAGTAATGTTACATAAATTTATAGATGCCGAAATTAGAGTTCATGGTAGAATTAATATATTAATATCAGTAAGATTTTTTCTCTTTATTAATTACTAGCGACCCGTTGCGGCTTCGCACGGGTGTAATGCTGATAGGTACTAAATACACTACAGAAAAACTGTGAACGTATTATACATAAAAATCTTTCTCTTCAATCACTCTATTAAAAAAACCTCATCAAAATCCGTTGCGTAGTTTTAAAGATTTAACCATACATAGGGATATAGGGACAGAGAAAGCGATTAGGTTTGTCAATAAATAAGTATCATATGCACAGATAGATAGAGATACCAGCTCGGTAATATCTTCGTTTGATCGTACTACGAATGCATCTTTGATGGACAGTGCCAATGTCAGAATTAAAGTTCAAGAGAATTGTCAGAAATGTCAAATGCCCGTCATTTTGCAACGGTCGTATTCCGGTAAAACTGCAATTAAATAGAAAAGTGTCCAATAAAACATTTGCAATATAAGATTAAAGTGAAAGTTTAATAACATTTATAAATATGGAGCCAATGACTTTAGGAAGCCCAACACATTCGCCTTCGGGGAGCCCAAATGTAGGATACCTACCACCTTTCTTGTTAGGTGAAATAAATCCACCAACCACCCCGCGGACTAACAGCTTGTCTCCTACCAAAGGACGTAGTCTTGCATTCGGTAAGTTTTTCTTCACAAAGAACACATTATTCACGAGTTTATGAGTTATCGCCATTCGATAATTTGTAGAAGAAACACTGAGCCACTTGTAAGATCAAACTGCTGTAACTACCCTAGGAACTGTAAACTACCCATCACCTAATAAACTGACCCTCACATTTTGTTCTATAGATTACTTCTAATTTAACAACAATGATTTTCCAGCCTGCTTTAACGTTTCGGTATTTTTATCTTACTAAATATATCTACAAACCTTTCCACCCCTAAATCATATACAACAAACGTAGTTAATTTTCGTATTATGATTAGTGTACCTTAATTTATAAACTAAAATATTACAGGATCTCCAACAAGTCCCACTCAGACATCAACTCCCGATCAAAAGATGTACAGACACAACATGTCAATGCATCAACAAGTGATATACAACCAGCAACAGATGTTTGCCAACATGCCTACTTCGCCTAACATTTCATACTCTACCAAACCAAATGGTCCACCTATTGAAGATCTATTTGATACCATTAAAAGCAATGAGCTTTCAAATAAATCAGTGTTCCAAGATAGCTTTGCTGGCTACGGAAATAACAATTCCTTTTTACAAAACTCCTACATGAATAACAATGGTTCCATGGGTCAATCACTGTTACACCCCAGGCAAGATGGTTACCAAGAGCCAGATGAATATTGGATAACAGTGTTTGGTTTCCCTCCGAATGCTGCTAACACAGTCCTTGCAAGATTTAGCAGTTGTGGAGCTGTATTAGGTATGATATCACCTTATATATAAAGAACCATAGATAAAATAGACAATAATGGATAATGACTGGTAAAAAATCATGATTATTATATTTATTATTGAGACCTAGGAAAAAATGCAATGTTTTAGTGAGCTTCTGTTTCAATCAATTTTGCTGGTTTTTATTTATTATTATATATATTATATTTGCCTTGGAAAAGGTTAAAAAATTACACTCTTAACCTAATAAGTGGTGGTGGTATAATATACTTATTGAGTATATAATAATTATTTTACAGATAAACAATACCCGACACAGGGTAATTGGGCACATTTAAGATATGCAACAAGAGCTGAAAAAGAAAGAGCATTAGCGATAAATGGCCGGCAGGTACTTCCTGGAATTATGGTTGGGGTGATGGAGTGCAGGGAACCACCACGAATAACTGTTAATCCAGGTGTTGCTTCCCCGGAAAGGTACATTATTTGTATAATACATTTTGTAATTATATATAAATATGTGTTCAGAAATATTTGTGTATATGTGAGTCATAAATTTTTATCTATAACTTAATGTTATTTTAAAAAAAAACAAGAAATTTTACTGAACCATTTTTTAAACTACATCACTTGGCAAATCAAATGAATACTAAAGGTCTAGTCTTTGGACTTCGATTGCATTCTTTTTTGTTTATTGTATCTGTTCTCCTATCTTGACACAATTTGTAGTCTCACTGCCTGTATTGACTTGTAATTTACAGATACCTTTTTACAAAATTTGCAATATTTAAAGAATTAGGTGTATTTTATTATTTGGTTTTTTTTCAGACATGCTACGCCAGTGAGGTCTCTCTGCCCCACGCCCATTCCCTCAGCCCCCGTCCCACAGCGATCCAATGGTCTCCTGTCCAAAGCTCTGGACTATGTGTTGGGTTGGTGACACACAACATTAATATTTCTATACAATTTCATTACAATGGACCCTCATTAGTGGATAATAATAACTGAATTGTGCCTGTGGAAAGATTTACCTGTATAAAATCTCAGAAATATAGTTATAGAAAATCTTGTTTGAGGGATTGAATATGACATTATTTTATATTTCGCTACACAATGTTATAGTAAAATATTAAATCTATGAGATATCAAATCTATCATGTACTCAATTTTTTTTTACTTCAATTGTTTGTATTTGTTACAACTATTTACAGCCAGTTTTGGAGATTAAATATAATAGTTGTATTGTATGTTTCCCAGCAAGTTTAATACTTGTTCACTAGGAAGAAAGTCAGCAGTATAAAATATCTTGATCATCATCTTATTTTAAAATTATGGTTGAAATTAGAATGTGACTCAAATTTATTCAATAAATCTTAGGATCTTAGTTTTTAAATTTTCAATCAGAAATAAATAAAATGTTGAAAGGTATGCTATAGAAAAGTTGTACTTTTTTATACAGATTGCAAAATATGTGATTATGTACAATGGGTAGTTACGTACATCATGCATAAATAAAATATATTTTTGTGTCAGGTACATATTATGAAACATACCTCTCTATTGTATAGTTTTTATTTGCATGCATACAAATTATATTTAATTGAAAATGTATTCCATAATGTATTTATGTTCTCACAGGGCTATTTTTTTCATTACAATTATAGTACCTACAACTGCCATATAATAATCTGTAGGTTTTCAAAAATTAATTACAGATAAAATACGTGAAAACTGTTTTACCGTTCATTAAAACTAGAATAAGTTCTTGTCAAAGGTAGATGAATGGTATGATGCCGAATAGTACCAGCAATAGGGTGACTGCCAAACTTTGCAACTAGGTGGCTTTATTAGTTAATGTGACATATTTACTTTATTTTCAATAACAAGGTGTGATCAGTTTATTTTTCATATAACATATTTATATGGTATACCCATTTCAATTGATCAAAATAAAATATAGCATTTTTTAGTGTAACGTCTGAATGAAAAAATATATTGATTCATTTCCAAAAAATAAGCCAGTTTAAACAATACAAAATAATCATTCATAGCCTGAATCAGATTTGAAATAAAATTTATATAATTATATGTGTACAGTTATTTCAAACTCTAGCGGTGTTGTTTACTGAGGGCTGCACCGGAGGGAAACTTTCCAACTAAGGATGTCAATTATTCGCATTTATATAACTAATACACATAAAGATAAAAACCTAATTGGGTTTTCGGATATTAGGTTGTAAAGTTTAACTCCTGGCATTATTAAACACATCTTGTGTAATAGAGTGATCAACTGTTCATTTCTACTAGTATATTGCGAATGAATAGTTATTGACTAATGTGTCTGTGGCAATAACCTAGTGTACATACAATTTAATTATTTTCAAAGAAAAAGCATGAAACAATTATGAAATAAAATGTTTTCCTAACATAAAGTTTATTTTTAAATACACCAGTAACTGTTAAATCTAAAAAAAAATTTAGTAGTCAGTATATTTTTATTCAATATTTTAATACATTTTGAGTTGTTTGTGGAAGTAACGAATGTCACCTATTGGGAAGTCGTTACATTCGTAATATGAAAGTCATCACTGATACGTTCAACCCCTTACCTTCAACTTACTAATGAGCCATAAAGGATACGGGTCTTTTTGGCTGAAGTGTACTGGAGTTTACATCTCCATGCTGCTCCAGTGTGGATTAGTGGAGGGGATAGTGGTCAAACCAAATGTCAAAAGTTTTTATTGCTTGAAGACTGTGTCTACGATTACGAAGGAGATCGACAGTTTACCGTGTGCTCAGAAGCACGGAAACGCTCAAAATTTTTCGGAAAGGTGAAAGTTGAAATCAATTTCATTCCATTTCCCTGAGACCGATTACATCACGAAATCCGTTTATGGAAGTTAAATATTTCCACTACCAAAACTACTTGCATCGGCTAGATAGGTACAAATAACTGGTAAGTACGTATTTAAAATCAACTCAATGATTTATTTCTAGATGTAAATGTCCTTATCATAGGTCTAATTGTGACACAATCCAATTTAATTTTGATTTATAACGCCTTGGTCAGTTCTTTTGTCAAGAATTTTATCATAAAAATGACAAATAACCTAGTTAATTTTCGTTTTAGCTCAAATAAATAAACTCAAACTCCTAAACTACGTAACCGATTTTAATCAAATTTTGTATGTCGTGTCCAATTTGATCCATCTTAAAAGATAGGATAGCGTACATCTCAATGTACAGTCGCAATATTACTTTATTGCAAATTATTTGTTTAATATCTAACAAAGGATTAGTTCCCTAAGATACTAACAGATGGCGGTGTAAGATAATTAATTGACAAACTTGAGTATGTGAACCTTAATCACAGCAACGCGTGGCCAAACCTGGAGGTTATATATGTTGCAGTACTAGTAATATATGTTTATGATAACAGCTCCAGACTACATATTTGCGCTGCTGAATTTTACGAATAAGCGCCATACCTACCAATCGAAGAATTATTTCTATTATACAATATTCACAATGACCTCTCAACACTTTACTTATAATCCAATATTAATTATATGACATGTTTTGTGTTAACACTATGATATTAATATACTAATAATAACATGAAATACTGAATCACTAAGAAAAGAAATTGATATATGCTAATCAAAACTTACACACTAAAGCGTGTATTCCCGGGCTTTCTAAATATTCTTAAATATAAAGTATAAGTGAATTCAGTTTTTAGGTGATTTTGTTATCTGTGAACAGCATTTGGTTTAGGAATTAAAATATTGATTTGATATTATTTTCCTGTTTTAATTTATTTGTAAAATAACATTACTGGAAATAACAACCTATTTCTGTCTGTTGCATGTACAAGGTATTAATATTAAATTAAAATTTGATTATATTCTTAACAGTAGGTAGTACATCGCATTGATTGAGGAATTTACTGAAAGTCTCAAATACATCAATCGCTTTGTTGTTTCCTATGTAATAAGACTATTTTTCTTCAAATCATAGATAAGAAGGCTAGCCAACATTAAAACAATAATTATACACAATTGCAGACCTAAAATCACAGACCATTAATTGAAATAAGCAATGCAAATCAAAGTTTGTAAACAATTGTATTTTATTTTAAATACAATATGTCTTTAATCTGTGGACTTGGATAGAAGTTTTTATTATACTATTGTTTATTTCACTTTTTTTATAAAAATTCACACATACAGGCTTGGAACCTGCATGTTATATATTGCAACAAGTGCACATGATTGTCATGAATCAAACATTACTGCTAATATCTATTTAACTAATGTCGAAAAAGACTAGTTATGTAAAACATCATGAATGATGGCGGTGAACCAGTTGTCTTAATTTTGCCACCTTTGTGGAAAATAACCTTCAAAATAATCCATCAAGCAAAACAATAGTTTACTTACATTGTGTTCACCAAAATCAAGAAAATTGGAATGCATTATGATTATGCACTTACATTATCCATCTTAATTAATGGTTTGTGTATACAGTTCTATATTTATCTAGAGATATTACTTAACCTAACAGTTTACTTTGGCTGTTCTATTATAGCATTCGCGAGGTCTGTCATCTTTGGGTACTTAACATTATGTTTGTCCAGCTCGCTTTGAGACCAGAGTATCATTCGGAGAAGACTACACAATTTGGGATTGGTATATTCCTGGTTTTCCATCTTCAATATTGCTGCATTCAATTCGCTTGCAATCTGAATTAAACAATATAAATTACTAGTATAATTGTTATAAGTATTGTTTTTCTATAAGCTGTAAAGTTATAAGAAAACAAAAATGATAAAAATATACACTGATCAATACAAGGGTTTAATAAAAGTTTTTAGAAAAGACCACCAAAGAAATTGTGGATAAATAATATACTCTATGAAGCTGTAAAGGTTAACTCAAAATTTACCTGTTATTTTGTTTTTAAAAATTCTATAAATGAGCCTCTATTGTATAGGTTGTAAATGCATATAACAATAACAATTACCTTTTGGCTGTGTGATGGCAGTAACAAGTCTGCAAAGGGAGAAGCATGAGGGTCAGGGAATGCCAAGAGGGCGAGAGATCTTTCTAGCTCAGTCAGAGCATTGCGGTCGTTAGCCCCAGCCTCTGCCAGTGTTGCACTCGCAAATGCTAACGCTTCCTCTGCTCTACCTGCTCTAATGAGTTCCAAAAGTTGCAGTTGCTATGGACAAAGTTATTGAAATAAACTATTAGGAAAAATGACTGTTAGACTGACTGTTAGATAAAAATATATAGTTTTTATACTGTTTCATATAAAAAAATAATAATTCAAATCATTTATTTCATGTACATATTTATAAATACACTGATTAACGTCAAATCTTTTGCATCTACCCACCATTTCGGAAAAGGTGTCCTATAAAGAAAAGGAAACAATAACAACCTACATATAAATAGTCATATTAAATTTGTAAATGTATGCTGTATGCTAATTTGCCCGCCTTATTGGGAGCCACAAGATAAAACTAAAAGAACCACAAGATGTACTATGCAGAATATTGTATGTCAATTTTTGACATCAACCCCACCTGAAGGTACCATTTAAGTCTAAGATGCACTAATAAAGTAAAAGAATGCCTGCCTAACTTACCTGCAAATGGAAATAGAGATATCGGTCATTGTCGAGTAGCTCCGGGTGTAGAGCATTGACCATTGCAATGGCATCTGGTATACGGCCATTCTGGACGGCTTCGCGAATCATGATGCGCTCATCTAGAGAACTGCACAGAGCAGGCTCTTGGAGACCAGCCTCTTGTTGGAACTTCAGAGCTGCCTCTTTGAAACCCTCTGTAAATAGTTAAAATAACTAAGTACTTCTGATTGACATATTATAAAAAATTAGTGATTAAATGCATATATTATTTAAAGTAGGTCTCCATGTTGTATAATTTATAACATGTTTCATCAAACACATGCAGTGGAGTTTTTAGAATAAGAAGATTTTACCATATAAAAAATGTATACAATTAGGTAGTATAGCATAGTTTACCTGGTACGAACTATTTGGATACTAGAGCACAAATTAAAGACACGACAAATGATGATTCAAATGACAATTTTCCAGGAATCGCATGATTATTAAAAACTTACAAAATATTGCCATAACATCGAATTTAGGGCCCTATTTAGAATTATAACAGACATACCCAATTCAACGAAAACCATTTGATAAGTTCATCTTCTAAACGACAAATATTTAACATGATACGGATTATTTTGCAATTGGTAATGTAAACAAGCTTTGTGACTAATTAGCATAATGATATTTAAATTGCATGGGTGCGTGTAATAATGGTTACCTGTGACTAAATAATTCATTATCAACATATTCATATCCGTCCTCGAAATTTGTAGATCGTCCGATTTATTACGGTCGTGATACTTTCGTTCTTCTTTCTCATTGCCATTGTTAGTGTTATTCTCAAAGCTCATAGTAGAAATCTAAACAATGAAACCAGACTAAAAAGTTAGAGCTACTGAACAAGGCTAATATTTCCTGAAATCTTAACTTGTACTCGATAATAAAATTTGAGGTGTGACTTTTATTTATTGTAATTTGTAATCATTCAAGATTTTGGGCTTTAGTTTGCAGAACAGTGTCAAAAACGTCACAAAAGTTTGACATCCAGTTAAGTCAATGCAAAGCACAGAATAGGTAGAGATACTTTGATGCACAAAATCACAGAGTCAACAGAACAGTATTCCACCTGATGTTCTAACCATAATGTTATATACTTTTTGGTTTTTAGGCAGTTGTCCCACCGACAGCGATGAAACGACTAACCATCGGCTATTTTCTCGCTCAAAACACGTACAATAGATATAAATTCAATGTAAACAAAAGATATGCGTATACAAATAGTTGATTGCTGACTGTTCGCACTGCCGGCGAGTACTCGCTTCATTATTTTGTCGCTGAGCTATCAAATATAACGCTCGCTCTGCGATCAGAACTCGCTTGTTTCACTCGCACAGTTTCTTATAGCCGAGCTATAACTATCGGAACTATGCACACACTCCCCGCTGCTCACCAACTCGTTTCTATTCTAGCTCTATACGCTACTCGTACATCGTTTGTGTTGGGACAACTGACTAACAGTCAGTGTAACAAACTTTTTTCCAGAATGTGGTAGGTATTGGTGTAAGTATAGTTAGCCAAAAATGTTGAAAATTCGATTCAGGCAGTTCAGCTGAGCAACTGTGGCGCTAAACTGATGATAATCCTTCTCAGGGAGAATAATATCCACGGTGTTATAAAAAAATCACATTCCTTTTTATGGAAATTTCTTTTTAAGTTTTGCTCCTATACATTACTTTTTTCTTGCCAATTATAATGAAGTCGATTAATTATAGAAACTAATGTTAGGCGTCACTGCTCAATTCCTATGGTTTCTAAAATTCATATATCCTATTTTTCTATATAAGTTGGATTTCGTCGTTAGCTTCCATATTTTATCATCCGATTGAAGTTAATAACGATTATATTCAGCAGAACTACGTGATTGACAATTTTAAATACAATTCTTTTCATCGTTTATTCATATCGTAACCGACATTTATTAAGACTGCCTACTCAACGTCAAAATTATAATCCTCTTTTCAATGAAAGATTGGCAATGACTTGTTATTGTTAGCCTGCAAAAAAATTTAAAGTATGGTCAATCTGGGGACCATAGTCCATAAACGAATTTAAATTTAGTTAACACCATTGCCATGATAAAATACTGAAGTTTGTATATAACCTATAGTAAATAAGAGATTCATAAATAAAACCAAATATTGTGTTTAGCTAGTTTATTTTCAGTTCTTAAACGCCAGTAACCTACTAGTAATGAGCTGATAATACAATTTAAAAAAGATCCTATCCTAATTTTTATTGAATAATGCTTGGTAACAAATAAAATTATTTTGTTGTTTTGTATTCAATAAAATGTTACTAACTAAACAATGTAGAACAAAATCCCAATAATGCATTTCATTTAGAACTACACTGAAATAGCAGTTGTAGTCGTAGCATTGAAGAGTCAAATAACTTAGACATTAAATAAAGCTAATTAACATCATCTAGGAAGCCTTACCTCTAACAGTAAGTGAGTAAATTTTGAGAGAAGTCTCATGTAATCAACATAGCCATTAAAAATAAATAATTATATTTGAAGTTAAGAGAGAAAAAAATACCAAAACAATTGACAAGAGCCAAAAATATTGTCGAAACTAGTGTCGGTACATAAGAACAAAATAAATGACGTAATTACATTTATAATCTAAAACTATATTTCTAAATTAAAAAATATTCATACAAAATCAAAATTATGGCTAACTAACTAATTTTCAAGTAACACATGACAATGATCTCTTAACAGGCACTCTGCGTGAATTTATTATTATTGTGTTAGATAATATATTATATTCTAACGGTCTACAGGTTCCGTCGCATCGTTTTATTTAATATACAAAAGTTAGGTCAACACTTGGATCCAGTATACCCCCGAGTGTGTATCAATTTTTGTCTAACAATCCGTTACCTGATAATTTCGTTCGGGCGAAACTCAATTGCAGTGTTTCGCCCGACACATCAGCCCTAGAAATTCTCAGTCTATGAACACAATTATGCAGCGAACCTTATCTAAAGCGTTATAAGCTAATTTATGTTTATGTGGCATGAACAATGTTGAGCTTAGCCGCGACCAGTGACAACATTAACATACAATTAAAGTTATCGCAAGGCAAATTGTTTAAAAATTAAACCTTCAGATTGGCCAAGGTCAATAGTATTTCCATAGAATACTAATAATATATTTAATAAATTATCGCAATTATTGTCTGAACTAAGTAAGGCTTGGAGTAAAGCGGAGTCTATTTAACATCATTTGAAATCATCACTTATCACATCTTACCATCATTGCTTAAATGAAAATCAATATCAAATTATGTTGTAATACTCAATTCCATGTTAATATATGTTTTCACTGGCCGTACCAATATTGGGAGCAATACAAAAAGATTTTGTCTCATCATTACACAATCAAATTATCCTCGATATAATTTTTATTATTTAATACTGTAACATATGTAACAAATAGTCTAGCTTGCTATGCAGTAACCTCCACAATATCAATCTCGGCTAAGCTCCACGAGCGATCACAATGTCTTCTTGATTCTTTAGGATACTCTATACTCCCGCATATAATATTCACATTATACCAAAATATGTTTGTCTTGATATAATTGCAGCGTCGCACCGCAATTCCGGCTCCTCTGTTATTAGGACAGATCTGAAACCAAGACAAGACTATTTATTTAGCTTGATTATTGCTTCAATACGTGTTTTAAATATTTAATTGTTATGATTTCCAAACTGGTAACGATTTTTGTATCACTGTTAGGTATATTTGCGCAATACATTCTTCAAACAACAATAATTAGCTAGCATAGGATACAGAATATAAAAAAAGGGGTAATTCATCTTTTCTTTATCTATAACAATAAAAATGAATTTGAATTCTACTTTCAATAAGGTATCAGAATTGTGATTATGAATAATTAAAAACACCCGTAAACCCGTAATCGACAGACAGAGAACAACTTCTTTTTAAAAATATTACATATACCTCATTTATATGTCGCCACAAAACATCAAGGTGTATTATTATTGTTTCCCAAGAAGAATTTTGACCATCCAGTTTATAAAGCTACATAAGCTTAATCCTAATTCTATATATAAAATTCATAAATTTTAATCCACATTAAAATAATAATTTACAGCTACCTAGGTAGCCTAAATTACTCATTTTAAGTACCAATCTAAAAATGTTCATTTATTCAGAGATCCAGTCAATCTGCAGGTGACTCACAGCCTATCCATTTTCGTTACTACAATAAAATACAATTAGCAATACATGTAATTTTGTAGTAAACTACCAAAACCTAACATATTTCGACAAACTTGTTATGCTTTTTCACTACAAATATCTTCTATTTCATACATTGGAACAACCTTCAAATTTAGAACATTTGTTAGATGATGATGGTAATTTTTTTTTTAATGATGGTATACGAGATGCTTACAGCTGGGCACGAGGTCCTGATGCATGTGGTGTTCGGCGTCCATGCCCAGAGGCATGCAAGTGGCGGGCGGCGGCCGGCGTTGCACCTGAAACGTGCATACGTCAAATCAATCCACGTTTTCCACTTTACTGTACATGCGAGGTGTATTTGTTGGGCGATTGAATGGTTACAAAGCATTTTGGACACGCAAAAAAGGTTTTGGTATTGAATACGGAGTTTTGAGGTGATTGGTACTATTTATTTTCCCAATAGTCACAAAGTTAACATTTTTGATGGCACGCCTATGATCTCTAAAAATACAACGTATGCCTAACTAAATTAAAAATTGAGTCTTCTATTATTTTTAAAATTTTCTGTCCTTTTTATGTTCTTCTTTTGTACTACTTATCAAAAAGCCACTCCCTGCCCTTTCTCTTTTTAAAATACTCTTCTGACTCGTTCCTTTACAATCGTTCTTTAATTTACAATCCTACATTTATTATGAACTTCGAGAAACCTGTGTTTCCCGAAGTTCATCTGCATGCCATCGAAGTTTAGGTGGGATCTTTAAACTGTCATATCTTTTTTAGCTGTGAACCGATTGAAATGAAACAAACACTACATTTTTACCCAGTCCTAGATGTCACTATACATAATCTATTTCCGAGTATAGCGGGAACAAACAAACACCACGACACGGAGCACACATATTCGTCCGTTCTGGACTCTGTGTAGATTTTTTTTGGTGCGAATTAAAAGTATTATTTGTATGAATTCATGAGCCATTTCTATCTAGCATTCTATGTATTCGTCATTGTTAATTTAATAACATTTAACATTAGCATATTGCCGCAAGCAGTTGTCGAAACGGTTTAATTTTTGGAATTTAATGATAAACATCACCTCCATCTGGATAGTAAAGACACTAATAATGTTTAAATCCACATTATCATGAATGGTTAAAACTTATTTCCTTTCTGTAAGTGAATAAACAACAGATTTAAAAGCCGTAACTGCGTGTTTTAAGTCACCTATGTTTGGAAGATTTTTAATTGGACCCTGTTAAGCACAAAAGATCCATCAGCATTTTTGTAATTTTGAGTAAATCTACCTTATTGATTGATTGATTATGTATGTAATTCGATTGCATATAATAATGTTGACTGGATCTTTTCTGCTTAACAGGGTCCAATTAGTAGTATAATAATAAGAGTTGGACTGGCAGTAGACAAGGCCAATAGGTATGTTTTCCTTTTGTTTCTCCTTTTAAGACGTGACATATATATAAATAAATACAAAGCAATATTGACGAATATGTCTCTGTGGTGTTACAAGTGTGTTGTTGTGTGTTCTCACCTGATCCAGGTTGAAGCGCACGAACGCCTCGTACTGTTCGGCGAGCTTGGTGCTGAGCGCGGACTCGTACTCGGAGCGCAGCGCCACCTCCTGGTCGCGCAGCATGCGCTCGCAGATCATGCGCACCTGCCCGCAAACATCAATATTATACCCAACTGGCCATTCATGCCTGTGTTGACTGTTCCGAGAACCAGATTAACGTACGAGAACCGTAGGCATGTTACCATGGCTACAAAATCCCCGTCTTTACCGGCATTTATTTCTTGCACTTGTTACAATTCACCCTTTATTAGACGCGATATGGTGTTATGATCGCTCCAAAGGATTTTGAGCGTTGATATAATAAATTAATATAAAACAAAATATTTTTTAGATTTCATAAGGCTTTTAATCCTACTTTTTTCAGTGGGTTGAAAGTGAGATATCTTCATTAAACTCTTCCTAAACGTTGAGAAAATTTTAATCAAATTTTGTATGTATGTGTTAATTCTAATTCGAGAACAGTTTAGGATTACAGTTCAATCCAATAGAAAATTATTTTACGGATAACGTCTACCGAATTCGCTAGTACATAATTGTATATACATTGAAAAGAGTAACATGATTACTGTGACCCCCGATGATTACGAGTGATGACTAATAAACATGTAAGTAGGTATCTATTATTATTACAGATTTCTTCAGAAAAGCAATGTTTATACTATTAATAATGAGGCTAAACTGCTTGGACCGAATTTTAGCTCGCTAATACTAGCTGCTCGTTCATGAGTAGAAGTGTCAAAATATATAATAAAATTCCATAAGAATTAACCCAAATGCCTTACTGTCAATTTAAAGTTTATATCAAGAGTCCTTATGTCAAAAGAGTATTACAAATTAGACTAATATTTAAAGAAACATTACTTGGGCATAAGCCTGATGTATAGATATAAGTGGTTGTAACTAAAAGCTTTCTATAACTGTAAATAATAAAAAAAAAACTCCTTAGGAGTTTCTTGTCGCTTCTTTTTCCAAGACCACCCATCGTATGACTTGCTGAAGCGATGTCGTTGTTTGACTTTCGAAAAGTGTAAAAACCAAATCCGAATAAAATGATATGATTTATCTCTTGGGTCGTTGTCTCTATTAGTTAGGATTCTTAGAGAGCGTGGCTGGTAGGAGTGCAATCGCAGTCAAGCAGCAAGGGATCTCTTTAACGGAGACCGAGCGTGGTGAATGCGAGCAAACAGGTTTAGTTACGGCACACTAGGGCCGCCATTATTGAGACAGGACGATGCGACATTTATCACACCATAGAAATAAAGTTTTAACTGTACAATTGGACCCTGTTAAGCAGAAAAGATCTATCAGCATTTTTGTAATTTTGAGTAAATCTACCTTTTTGAAAATTGGCGGTGTCATGAAACATAACATGTATATTTTTTAAAGTAATATAATGGTGCCTTTTCATTGGAAGAATTTCTGTCAATCCTGATAAACATGATTAGTAGATTATATATGTAATTCGATTTCATATAATATGTTGACTGGATCCTTTCTGCTTAACAGGGTCCAATTGTTAACACACATAATTTAAAAAATAAATTTATTTGCAAAAATCGGGATACAATAGGTATTTTACAATCATGCAATGTCGCTTGCATTTGACAAAAGAATAGAGGTAGGCAAATAATTCATTAAAGTTGTTGAATTTCAAATTAAATAGAAATAATACAACACAATATATTTTTGTCGTACATATTATAATCTAAAATATTACCATTTGATAATATTACTATAATGAAAGTAATTCAATACAAAAGGTATAAATTATATTTTGCAAGTAGTCTTTCATATTTTTTGTATTTGTTTGTAGGATGAGCGGAAATAATCACATAGAAAAGGTTGAGTAGCACTGAAAGAAATTCGTGTATGAGCGAATAGTGTTGGCAGTAGGATGTGATTTGAACAATAAAAGATAAAAGATAAAAGACAAAGATAGTTCTGGAACGTGCTTTCGTTTTGTCTCTAATTGTCTTTGATCCTATCATACAATGTAACAATCCTCTGTACAGTAAACGAGCTTGTGGTGTTACCGTCCTCTTACCTGCCAAGACAAAGCGGAGGACGATATTTAAATCAACTGGACCGCTAAAATATTTTTGGTGGACTTTTATGAGCGTGGGACCAGATTGGTTAACTAATTTCTCCACCAAACCAGAAAGCCGTCAAATAAACTGGGGCGTGGTAAGGTCAAACGACATCTAGAATAAGGAATCTGGTCTTGAAAACACTATTAGTGTCTTGTCCATTGGCCAGGCACAGACATGCAATGATTTTCTAAATATTTTTTTGATATCAGCTAATTGGTGTATTGTAATATGTAGTCGCGTAACAGGCTGAAATACGTCACGTTTTTATTTAAAGTAATGGCATGAAAAGAATAAAAATTAAAATTGGAAGGACATTTCTAGATGAATAATATAATAATATTTTTTTTTAAACTGATAATTTCATTTTTATTTCCAGTCGTTTATTTTGTGAACCGACACCAAATGTCGTTGCGGTGGGGACGTCTGGTCAAAGTGAGTATCTCCTACCTAGTCTCCAGAAGTAACAAGTGCCGTGTTGGTAGTTCCTCTGTTAACTCGACGGCAAGTTAATATTACCTGTTTGAAGGTGAAGAGTGCCCTGTGGTGCACGTTCTGCGCGGAGGAGCGTCTGCGCGAGCGGTGCGGCGGCGACGCGTCCCCCTCGCTGCCGCTCGAGGAGGAGCAGGACGCGGCCGCGCCACTCGCGAATCTGATCTGCCGACGTCGGTGCAGCCGTTTGATTTCGTCACAAATCTCTTGTGCCATGCGCTCTGGAACACGCGATACAAAACGTACACAATAACTCCTCATGTGCCACCAGTACATTAGTAAAACTCACTTGGTTCGCGTCGGAAAACCAAAGGCTTGGACCCTCCAGTCCGTACCTTCAGTTTCAAAAAATATTTTGCCTCTGTACACGGATTTTGAGCAGTCTGTCTTAGACGTTCGGTTCTAGATCTATATATGTATGTAAATCAATGTTTGTTTATTTATTTGTCCTTTATGGACTGGTTTTTTATATTAGTTTTTGATTGATATACTATATATATGTTTATGCTAACTCTAATTTAAATTTTTTGACATGCGTAAAAATAAATTAATGAACTGATTTAACCTCCTTGGTATTATTTTATTATTAGAATTGATATTGCTTCATTCGTTCAATAGTACCTTCACATCGTTTCGTATCAATCTCCGTTGATGTGTGGTAAAAGGTATGCTTACTAAGAATCTTCGGTGTTACCCTGACATATTTACAAGGAAAGAGTAATCTTATAAAGGACTCTAATATATAATTTCTACATTTTTAAAGCTCTTACACTCGGTTGCGCTCATTCCAAATTAAGATTACTCAAAGTGTATGTGGGTATTGGTACAGGTTGCAAGTCGCGACTACATTTCAAAGTAAATGATAAGGGAATATAAAGAAAACGAGGAACCAATAAGACACCTGGACATTTGCCAGTGGCGGCAGGCATCTGTACAGGTGTAATACTACACTTCCTCGTCTACAGAGAACACTGCGCCATTTCAGTAATGCGGCACGGTATGTCGACTTCAGTTCCTTTAACTTTAAACACGATGCTGCACCAGACGTCAATATGAACCAACATTCAATTTATCAGTCATAATTATACATTTTTTTATTGTATTTCTTACACAATGTAGATTAAAAATTTAAAGTAGTAACCTTATTATGATATAAAACAAGTATTACTGAACAATTATAATCATTATTAGACATTCGCAAGAGGTTGGCGGAGATTGAGTTCGAGCGTGTTCCGAATGGGATTATTTGGCTCGCCCGCTTCTAGAGCGTTTATGTGCTTCAGAAGGCACAATAAGCAATCAGCTCTCGTTGTTAACTTAGATACAAGTTGTCAAGAAGCGTATTAGACGAAATCTTAAAATGAAAGACGAATTTAAATCCAACGAGTTATCCACCATTGGATGAAAGCTTACAACTACTGTATTATTTAGTTCACCTTTCAAGAGTTCTTTGGCACTTACAGGTAAGGTTGACGTCAAGCATTGACATAAAAAAAAAATTTCACATAATACAGTTGCAATCACATGCTTAGGATTATGTTAAATGCAATTTGGCAATTAGCATTAAATATATTTTATACCCGCAACATTATTTACTGAGTCATTACATGTAACTCAACTATTTGGCATAAACTAGAGCAAAATTACGCATACAAGAATAATGCACATCTCATTATTTAGAGAGCGCTTTACGGAAAGGCGTAATCAAAATTATGGCTATTTGGTTTATTACGTGACTTTATTTACGCTATTTTTTTTATTTTCATGAAAAATACAAAAAAAAATTGTAATCCAATTGAGGATACAATGAACTAATATAATTCAAGTACTAAGAACCCATATGATACCCCTAGGGTATATACTAGGGTATACCCCCTCATCCACCTAGCATCTAAGTAAACCAGCAAGTC
>DWJN01001483.1:0-17818 GCA_018248895.1 Carystus phorcus
TTTTTAAAGCTTTTCAACTTTCTTTTCTTTTAATGAAAAGGAAAAAACTGGATCACGTCCATATTCTGGATTCCGTCGGTATCTAGATGAGGTACGCGTTATTGGTAACTAAATGTTGAAATTTTTAAGCATTGCTATATATTGCTACATCTATTAGAATTGGCTAAAACATGTTTAGACACCAACTCAACCGTACATATTTGCACTGAAACAATGCAATTGCAATGTAGAATTGGATCTAGGCCTCCTTAATTGCAAACAGAATTTGGTGCAATATAGGTAGGTTGGTAATGGGTGGTACTATAATCTTTAATTATCAATAGTTCGTGAGGGTCTGAATCAAAATGAGTAACTAAAGTATATTATCGACAGATTTCACAGGAACAGACGAACAGACAAGTCTCTAGAACCTAGAGTCTAGTTGTTAAGTCGTCTCTTCCATCCATTTACGTTTGTAACACCAAAGAAAAAGCTGATGCGTTGCCGGCAAAAAATGAACCGCGAAATCCGGTTTTATTCTGCTGTTGAAACTGAAAAGACGCGTTTAAATTTCACAAAGTTTTGCTCCAGACCAGACAACAAAATAATATCTTGTAATAAGCTAAGCTTTCGTCATAACGTATTTACTTACGATGTTAGATATTGAAATCAACCAAGAAAAATGTCAGTTAAATTTCATCACGACAAAATTTTGTTACAATAACATTGCTGGAAGCTATATTGTGGTTTTAGTTTAGGGAATTCTTTTGATCTTGTGTTGTAGTAGAAAATAAACATCTACATTTCATTACGCGAAGTACGACTCTTTTTATGTAATGTAAATATATTATACGCGAAATACGTTAAAATATTACTTTTTATTGTATTAGGGTTCAGTCAAATAAAATAAAAAATTAATGAAAAACTAAAGAAACACGCATTATAACAAACTGAGTTTAAAAGTGTAAAACTATTCAGTGACGTCTTTCTTATAATATAAAGACGTACCTAATGAGCACAAACTTGATCGGTTCTAATAGGCAGTCCAGGGTTTCGTCAACAACCTTCCAGTTTCTTCATCAAGCTCAATTCCAGGTGGAATGTACATATGTAGAAAGGCAGACCTAAATCCAAACTCGACGGATTTACTACTCAGCATGCCAGAGTTCTGTCTCTGACCTTCGAGTTCCATCATCAGATCAGCTCGATGGTACCGTATTATAGCAATATCATCGGATCTTATTACGTATGCAAATTTACAAACAAATCGGACCGTTGGAAGTAGAAATTTACTTGTAAGATTCCTTTACATACTGAAGCTAATAAAAGCGTGTTAAAATGTGCAAGATTATTTCCAATAGCACGATCAATTAAATCCTTGGCTTAAAAATAAGGTTATTCCTCTTGAGTTACAGTGTGACATACTAAAGCATTGTTCTTATGAAGACATATCTTTCAGGACTGTAGGATAAAATAGGAACCTACCTAACTAACACCATTGTAGTTAAACATTTGTATATAGGCGACGATTGTTTATCGACAATCCAAATCTTAATTATCGACTAGACTTTGCTTGATAATACTCTCCAGTGAATTACGAGTATGAAAAACTAAAATTTTACAAACAAGAAAATGTTATGTCGCTTTCTCTTTTTTTACTATAACATTTATAGCGCAGCGCTGAGGGCGATGTAATATTGCTTATTATTCGCATAGATGTTGATGGGATAAGAAAAACGCTATACAGGCGTTGACAATATACCTACTTACTTAAATCCTTTTAATTTTTTATATTTATATGGTTCTTTAAGGTACGATAAAATATACTAAGTTGTAACAAATCGATAATATAATTGGAAAGTTTCGCTTTAGAAAACCATTTATACTTCCATTCAAAAACCATTTATTGGAGATATGATAAAAAGTCTTCCACGCTAAATATTGTAATATTCACAAAACGCCAGCCCGGTCGAGCAGCGATCTTCCGATGACCACAGTTATTAAAGTCAGTCAAGCGTTACTTACACCACGCCCCGTTGGAATCGTGAATAGATCTCGGATAACTTAAAAGGAAATAAAAGCATCCAGTGGCTTAAATAAAGAACAAAAACGAGCAAGAAAAGAAAATTGCTATCTTAGTTCCATTACAAAGATATCGATTGGGTATTACTGGTATTGTTTTCTTAACATCTAAGCAATAGAGCTCGTAATTTACTAGTAATAACTTTCGCTTGACTTCGGGAACAATATGCATACCTACACTCAAAAATATTTAGCCGGAAAACTCTCAAAGATATTTATATTTAAATGGGCGACTGAAATAAAGCACCCTAAATTATATTGAGGCTTGTTATAGGTTTGTTAAGTTAAATTGGAGTACAATACACAAGGAAAAATCAGTGAAGCCAAAAATAAAAAAAACATGTAATAATCTCTTTGTACATACAAAAGTAGCACTATATATTGCGATTTCTGAATTCAAACACATTAAAAAGCCCAGCTCAAAGTTATTGAGTAACACACAAGAACATTATAGTCCAAATTAGAGCCCCATAGAAATAGAACTCTTAACGATATTCAGGTATTCGAATTGAAGCAATATTTAGGCACTGTTTAGCCTAGCTCTCTCTTATGTTGCAGATCAAACTTAGTTTTAAATTTTTAGTCGATTGCGATTATTGCAAACTTTAAAAGTAGAAACAACAAATTACAATAATTTTGTTACTTTCAATTAAAATGAATGTTTTTACTTGTACCATATAGTTTTTGTCGACAAATTTTGATTATAAAAAATATATACTTATTCCGTTATATATTGTCAAGTTTAATCTGCTTCATAAATCATATTAATATCACCATTTTAATCAATCTTAACTCTCATATACATTTCTTATAATTTATATACCTACAGTTACATTTCTTACAAATTTGACATCATAATAGTTACATACGTACATAACGACAATAAATATGAACCTAAAATACTGAATACTTTTAACAGAAAATGTGTCGGTGGTGTCACAAAAACCAAGATTAAAGTTTGAACTTCCATCAGTAAAAAGGTTTATCGTTGGGAGACCGTGGAATGCAAGCAAACCATTAATCATTCGACCAGCCGGTCCACTCGCAGTCATTACACTGAAAATTGCTTCCACAGCAAACAGCAATACTCGACTCGATTATTTTCAAATGCCCGAGAGGATTTTACTGCAAAAACTTTAAAAATTATTTACTGTCAGAGAAAATGTTGCTTTGATGTTGTGTGACTGTGTTCATGTTTAACTTGTTTTAATTATTTAGTTGATGCATTTTGATATAATAAAAAATTGGCTTAAATCCGATTCAGACGTGAACAATGATTATTATATAGAACATTTACATCGGATATTCGAATGTATTCACCACCAGTCACTTGCCTAAAAAATTCTAAAAGGGGTTTTACAATAAGAAAATATTTCCAGATGCATTAATTACCGTCAGGTTAATTTTTAATACTTTATTTAAATATGTATGTAAAAGGATTAGAAGGTGTTATTATAAAAACAGAGTTAAAAACTTTTGTTATAAATGTGAGGTGCAACTATCTTAAAGATGTTCAGTGAGATCAAACAAACGGAATAATTACACATATCAAGATATCACGGGATTCGTTTCACGGATCACCAGTATCATCACAATATGGCCCACAATTTACAATTACAAAAATTAACTACAATTTAAAGAAATTTTACGGCCGGTTTCTGAAAGGTTAATCAAATCTTATTGACCTAACACGAATACTAAGTTGAAAGCTCTGTCAAATCAATTCGAGTATCTGAAATGTTGGTTAGACAGTAATAAATCATTAAACAAGTCAACAAGTTTGGAAGTCAATTTGATAGCTCTGTTTAACTAATCAATCATTCAAATCGAGTGATATAATCATGTTTTCAGCAACCCAATTGATGTTTAACGACAGATTTGATAGTTTATTAGTTAATTTTTCATTGATCATTGAGAAACCGGCAGTTGGTATTTCTTCAAATAGAAACGCTGATTGACCGGGACAGGAGATATCTCTTAGCGTGATTGCACCTCCCCACGGAGCAATCTAGCGAAAACAATGGGGTGGTGAACCATTGCCGTGCCACCGCACTCAGACGGAGTTCTCAGACGATTCAATTGCAGAAATAGCACTATTAGTAAAATTTTATTTTAGCAGCTTCAAAATTATGCGGAGTTTAGTTGTGTTAAGATTAAAATTGCTCGTTTCTTTTGCTGCATAAGAATCTCCGTCGATTCAAGTCCCAGGCCCAGTCGTCTAGATTTTTGAGTAACATACAGGGCCATAGCTCCAAGTCTTTTCTATTAAATATTGCCGGGCTTTATACTACCAAAGTTATTATTGATCGTAGCTGTGCATAATTGAATGGTGTTTGTACTATTTACCTTTCAGAAACAATTTTGGAATATTTTAAGGTACTTTGTTTGTGTTGGATTAGACGTCCATAGGCAATTATGTCCAACAGGTGGCAAATTTGGCGATTGATCGGCTAATAAATAAATGAGACTACACACTTATAACCCCACAATAGGATTGTCTGTGCAGTAGATGCCATGGACAACATACAAAAACAAGGATAGTAGACACCCGGAGCGAATAGAAATTTAAACTCATCATTCTAATTTTGCTCCGCTAGGAATCGAACCTAAGACCCTTCGAATGTCAGTCCTGCATGGTGATTATTACACGGTTACACGGTTAATATCAGATACACGGTTCGTTAATGTAAGAAAATTTTGTTAAAACTGCATCAAAATTTAAAAGTTGTTTAAAAACAAGAATCGTGGAAACCGAAAAACGAAAAATAGCTACTCTAGTAACACTTAAATCTCTGTTTAAACTATATAAAAATAACAACATTATTAATTGTTTGGTAAACTAACTCAAAGGTACTCTGTTAAAGGTATATAGTCATGTAACTTTGATACTAGACCGCAGTAACTTAGAAAAAGTCTATCTTCCTCGAATTCCCAAAGTAGCTTTAGTCGTACTTTCCTTCGAATCCAACTATTAATGATAATAAATTACGTTCTAGCAATTAGACCTTAGGGACCGAAAGGTATTACACCTGTAATAAACGTGGGTTTGATTTCAGCTAATAATACTTAGGTCTGACATCAAATAAAAACCTTCGACTCAGTCGGACGGAAATGCTTCTTGCGGTAATCGTCAGACTCAGTAGAAAATCTTCTCGAGATAATGGGATATGTTATTTCTCTTGACGTCAGCTACACTCAGACGGACATTGAGACGTATTAACCTCAATAAAGACGAGAATCAGATTTAAGTACAATTTGAACGGTATTGTGTTTGACCAGCAAAAATCTCAACCTTAATTTCCTTTCAAATTACTATCATACTCTACTTATTTAGATAGACTATCTCTTACTGTTTTATATTTAGTAAAATTTTTCCAAGGCCGATGGACATTTGAGGAGATCTTGGGCATACTCCACCAAACTGACCCACTACGGATTAGTTAGTGGCTAACCCAAGACCCAATGTTTCAATGCTAACGGTGTATAAAGTATCCAGTACAAAAACCAGCTATTTACTGGATTGCTACCAAAGTATTGAGACTATACACTGTCCTTGAGTTGCGCAAAAACATGCCCGACTGATTATGGAGTTAATGAATAGCCAAGCAACAGGCTTTATACGCTAAATGCCACACTAATCGGACCATTGGGGAGTGGATTTGCAAATTCACGGCATGATCTTTTATTCATTAACAATTGCTATGTATTAAATGTTAAGCGTGTATTAAATGTATGTAAATATAATGTTGTAACTTTGTACGTTGAAATACGAAATTAGGAATTCAGTTAGAGATGATTAGCTGTTGTACAAAAACGACGCATGTTAGAAATTCGTAAAAAATACTTATATTAAATACCAGAACAAATTTAGGTCGAGTGTAAGTTTAGAAATAAACAACAAAGCAATGTTTAATGTATGTTATATATTGCATAAATAACATTATTTCTGTTTAAAATCAATTTATGGTTTTATAAATTAGATGCCATTGAAGTTCAATTTATTTATCCTGAATGCTAAACTACGAGACTTAAACTTGATTACTGAGCCAGCAGATATTTTTCGGAGTCTTAATTATATAGGTATATGGTAGGTATCGCGCGGGAGAGGGGGGAGGGGGGAGGTTAAGAGTGTAAACGTTTATTTATGAGCGCATGTAGTACTAAAGACCGTAACGCGGACATTTTTACAGCCTCGCGTTACGGCCGCGCCGTACGACGTACGGCCGACACGGGCGGCGCGGCTCCGTGTCGTTATTACAAGACGCTGGCTAACGGTACAACAAGTATTTCTAGTCTGTTATTTACAGCGATAGTAAAATAAACCTCTTGCCGCCGGCATCGCAATTTGCTTTCAATGAATCGTGTTCTTTATATTCAAATCCTGTAGCAGTTGATCATTCTTGGACTAAGCGGAAATACTTAATGTTATTTACTCCAGATGTTAAAATACGGTATTTTATCGAAGTCTTAGTATTTAATAGTTTATTTAGTCAGCAAAGACTATTGTAGATTTTGAATGCTGAACTTTAAGTCTCATTTGGTTTATTTGATTCTGTAAACTTGATTTTGTAATTTGGGTTTGTAAACATAGTATAATAAAAAAATTACCTCATTCAGGTATTTTTACTAGGATATGTTTTTTATACGTCAATATCTCTATTATACTTAAGTCAGTTACTAAATCCTGCTTATAAATTTCCTGACAATTTACATGTCTAATTTATATACATATAATACTATTAAACCATAAATTAAGGATTCTATAAGGTCTGTAAAGAATTCCGCATCAAAGTTTCAAGCCTCAGAATTTTCCAGGTGATTTTAAAAGCGATGCCCGAACAATGGCCGGCCTCTTAAAACAACCAGCGCAGGATACCTAGGCATTGTGCTCGCTTCAGACCACTCCACGTCCCTCCTAATTAAGGGGGGCGATACTCGAATGCTCCGGCACGTCGGATGGCCCCATTCAAACGTGTGCCGTCTGCGATCAGATAACGGGGCTCTCTCGGTTATTACACCAATGTTTCTTTCACGGGATGGATCAGGTAGATTTAAGTACAATTAAAAAGAACAGTCTATAAATTTAATTTTCACCAAAACATTTTACGTCGTATCCAAGAATATTATTGGTTTTAATATTGATTTTGCATGCATGTATTATGGTATAGAAAATCGTGACTTAACGGTCATTTAATTTTATTATAGCATAGACTAGCGGATTTGGCTGTTTCTTCCTATAGAATGCGTGTATGGAGTTTGATTAAGTTACAACACTTAACTACTTACTTACTTATTAACTAATTAAAACACATTTTCTTGGTAACATAATAGACGAACTAAAGAGCTATATATAAACATTTTGAAAGATGACAAATATTTGTTTTAACAATATGGTTGATAAACAAATTTTTAATAATTTCTCTAATAACATTTAGTCAACGTTTCAACTATAACAATTATAGTAAAGTTTGCGTAGTCCACCGCAGGCCATTTCTCCACTCTGGGTTTAACCCTATCAAATCCAATCATTATTTAAGAGATTATTTCTGGGTACCGAGTAGCGCGTAAATTTGCTAGTTAACTTGGTGATTTACTTAATTGGATCTGTCAAATTTTACTTGCCTACTTAATTGTCCTCCCATTCTATGACAACTGTATAGTCAAACTTAAAACTCAGCACGCCCGAACAATTGCAAGATAGAATTTGAGATGAAACATGCCAATTTTAAGTGAAAGCTATACCAACATTTTTCATTACATACGCTTTATTCTCTACACTGTGACGAATCGCATTTGATTAAGCAATGAACTCAAACAGCGCTATTTGCCTCCAAACAAATAAGAAAACCGTATACACAGACAATTGAATCCGTTTTTTGTTCTTTACGTGCTTGTATAACTGGATTAAGAAAATGAGACTGTTTTTGTCTCTGGTCGGATAATAGAAACAAAATGGTCCGTGGATAAAGGGGAATTGATATTAAACGCTGACAAAATATTCTGTGGCAGCAAACATGCAAAAAGCTATATAGCTTGTTAACGGTATCATATACAGTACTCGAAAATTCTAGAAGCTAAAACAGTTTTATTTATTATTTCATCCCAGAATAATATCAGATTGCGTATTGTTTTTTTGCATATAAGAACGGATTCGGCACAACTGCAAAAAAATAATTTTCCATCAAATCGAACCATCAATCTAGAACATTGTCGAATCCACTTAAACAACAAAAATCACCAAAATCGGTTCAACTGTTTAGAAGGAGTTCAGTGACATACATACGTTGAAGAAGTACTATATACATATATATAAAGATTCTACCTATTATCTCAAGACAAGCGATGCCAACTAGGAGAGAAATGGTTGGTGGGTAGCATTCGTTAAGACACGTTCGAGGCTTTTGGGCGGCATAATAACTTGGGTTGAGAGCACCCCTACGCTGGAGCAGCGTTGTGGAGGCTACCTTGTATTCTAAAGCACCTCAATGATAAGGACAGACATATACCCTGTAGTAAGCCAATAGATTGTAGCCAAGAGGCATTTCTCAAATATTATAATGTAAGGTTCATCATTAGCCAGATATTTTGATCTGGTTTTCGGTTTGAGCTCGCAACACTGGAAGAAAAAGAATAGAATGTCGGGTGGATGAAAGGAGGAGGTTGAAATTGTAATTCTTGGAGAATAGCAAAATTAAGTAATAGTAAATGGAAGTAGTGTCTACCCAGGAAAGAGAGCAAATATGGATCAGTAGAGACTGTGTTTTATTATATACTAGATGTGCCCGCGGCTTCGCCCGCATGAAAATCAGTGTGTCACAAAGTTCCCTATTCCAAAACTTTAGGGGTTGATTTTTGAAAAAAAAGTAGCCTATGTGTGACCCTGGGTCATGAACTATATTTATGTCAAAATTCATAACAATCAGTTAAGTGGTTTAGATTTTTCATACAAACTTTCATCCCTTATATCAAGCCTTAGGGGTTGATTAAAAAAAAAATCCGATGTGTGACTCTGGGTCTTCAACTATTTTCATTCCAAATTTGTAGGACAGCCGTGAAAACGTCACAGACAGACAGACAGACAGAATTTCGCATTTATAATATTAGTATGGATATTGGGATACATCTAACCAGGTGATCTTAGTACTTACTAGTTGCTAAATAGAATTCTATTAACATTTTTGAAACCACACAATATGCTAACCACGGCGTGAACATTACCATCTGGTAATTGCAGTAACTGCAGCTGTTAGAGTGCGGTGAGCTGGAGCCGGCGTGAGAACAATATTGTTTAAAACTGCGTACTATTATAATTAGCAGCAAGTATCTACTACAACAATGTTTTGCAAACATTAACTGAAATGTTTGTCAAGCTATTGTTTTTAAATGAATCGATCGATTAATTTCAACAAATTTGCGGCAATGGGGTAGGCGGCCGCTGAATTTTGCCACTAGTTGGCGCCACTAGTGTTTGTTACATCGTGCTGTGTGACATTGTCGACAATTTGATTGAGACCGTTTCTTCATTAGTTTATTTCTTACATCATTTATTTAGATCACATATTTCACATGATTGTTACGAAATAGCTTTTTGTAATTTATTTAAATGTAGAAATATAGAATGTCACATATTAAAAGAAAATAAACTATTATAGCAAATGGATTATGGATTAAAAAAAATTAAAATATCAAGTACGGAATAACCTAATAATCTATGCACAATGTGAATGAATATATTAATTCTGAACATTTCAATACAGAATTTACTACACGGTTGTCTTAAACTCCAGTAGCGCCATCTGTTTAGAGCTTTGCCTCCCCCATTTGTAAACATAAGCGCAAAGTATTTGCTAGTGAACTATAAATATATGTATACATGATCTGAAATCGACCTATCGAATCGAAAACTTATTTAATAGTTTATTTTTAAAACGAAACCGTCTAACTCGTACAAAGAGAGAAAAATGCCGGTTGAAATGAGAACAAAGAGACTTTAATATATCTTTTGTAAACTATAGATTGCAAGGACGAGGCCGGGAATGTCTCGGTATCTTTAAGCATTCAACGATCCCGGCACGCTTCCAATAAATAAATCAGAAATGTATCGTATTTTATGGTAGATTCTACATCGTACGATGCTCCATTGTGAGAGAATCATATATCGGCAGTCGCTTTTGAATGGCTCTGAGAGGTTTAGGTGAACCCATTCATTCTCCTTAGCTACTCTTAGGTGTACTCACATTGAAGTTTATTATACAATGGATATAATGGGTTTCCCGCAGCGGAAACCAAATATCTCTGGATTTTGTTGTGACGTATAAGGGCGTCATTATGCTTGGTTTGATATAAATAGACAGCGTGAAGGTTTGAGTAGATTTACCCGTATTAAAGGCGAAAAATTATCATGCGTATTATTTGGTTTATTGTAAATGGGTTATACATAATATATAATTTTACTCTCATCGATTTAGGATTGGCAGCAACGAGTTGCCGGTTCAAACGGAAGTGATGGCCACTGTCTTGAGGTTTCTATAAAGGACCACTTAAGGAATACCTTGGTGGTAGCTCATTTATAGTTTACGTGATGTTAATCTATTCTTTAAACGAGCTCAAATTTTATGTTTCTGAAACTTGACTTTACGGTGAATTGAACGATGATGGAATTGGCTAGGATCGATTTAAATAGTTCTTCTGAACATTTCGGATCACATGCATACATACAGAGCTGTAATATACACAAAGAGCTAACGTCCCAACAACTATGATGATTTGCGACATCTTGTGGAGATTGAATACTTGTTCCTAAAATCCTATATTTCAGAAACAGGATATAATTGGAAGGCCAGTCTGCGTCAACGCGGGTACCATTGTCCTGCTGGCATCGAAATTGGACGTCCTAATTTAATTCGCTTCGGCCTAAAATGTCTAAAGCTCTCCAACAAAATCCCAATCTATACGAGATTCCGCCGCCGCTTTTGTACTTTGGCGCCCATTCAATGTATTGTCCGTCCGTGAATTGAAGCAATTTTGCCCTAACCAGCAACGTTGGTCTCCAAACTCGTCCGCTAAAAGAGCATATTACTCATGGAAGCAGGTTTTCATAAAATTTCGCAGCTCTCTGTATATTGGACTTATGATTCACAGCCTTGTCGGTAATTTGTCCGGTAGTAACACAGAGGTGCAAGATTTATAAGAGTTTGTGGCACACATATCACATTTTATCTTTGTACGGTTGGAACTAGGGCGGCTGCAGGTAATTTTTGAAGCATTCGGCATGCCAAGTGATTAAACACTGTAGGTGTATTGTTTTTGAATACTAAAATATAAGACAAACAAGAACTGAGTGCTTTTACAGCGTATTTTCAAAAGCTTTCTAGTTTATAATGACCAAATCTTTTCCATCAGAAGATGAGACAATCCTTACACGCGTTATTTAAAGTATACATAGTTTAAAATATTTTAATTAATCTGTTACTGACTTATGATAGGCACAATACTGTTTAAATTGTTTGCCTTTAATAAAGCTTCTTGACAAAATAAAACATTTTTTCCATAATTGTTTAATATATTGAAAAAGCAATATTCTGGAAAAGATATGAGAAAATAATATATTTACATATACAGTGTAGCAGTTGATTAAACCTTTGTGACATTTTAGCTTAATCGGTTTACTGTCACGCGATGCATCGGGTTTGTAATAGTTAGTCTATGGTACAAATGGTTTTTCCAGTTTCATTACCCATTACCAATTTATGAGACACAGAGGTAATGTTTTATTTGTCATCTCTTTCATTCACTCGTATGTCTCATTCATTTGCACGAGAAATCTAAGGGATTAATATATTTTATAGTGGATTTTGTAATGTATTTCTGCTATTTTACCAGAACTATAACCAAGTCGAGGCTTCTTAGATCTTGAGTGGCAACGGGTGATTTGGGTATTAAAATAAGCCATGCTAACCTTACCATGGAGTCCCTTATCTGTTCTTTAGTAGTTATTTTCATAGAATAAAAATCTATATAACGAGAACAAAAAAATATTATCACGAATTATTAAAATGAGTAATTTCGTCTATGGAGTCTCTATTATACAACTAAATCAGGAACATCAATCACTCTGCCGCTGTTAGTAGATTGGAAACATACGAGCGTCCACACCCCAGCGCGGTGTCCATTGTTGTGAAAAATTATACCATACATTACCCCCGTATATCATGTTAATGTGATGCCGTCTATTTGTAAAAGTAATAACACGCCGGCCCCGCTGAGAGTTATGTGACGTGAGCATCAAAAATTTTGTAGTTAGAGAATATACTGCTCGAGCTATAAAACAAGCAAGCGAATCCCCGGCGAGTTTAGTGCTAAAACATGAAGTTTCTACACTAATGGAATTTTTATTTAATGGCAGTTTATTTTTGGTTGGTTTTTATACTTTCGTTTATCGGGGTCATATTAACTTGACCTGTATATATGTATCCTTTGTCCACTCCACGCATTTTACATGAAAAAAAATATTGTAACAATTTTTTCTTCCGTCTTAATTCGGATTACAATTAAACCCGTTTTTTTATTATTTAATGTCAATCGAGTATAAGAACTATCTTGTGGTGAGTCACATTGTTGGGCGAACAATCAACGGGGTAAATTACATAATGTCGAATACAGGTCTTCAAAATATTAAACATTACTTTATTCAATAACGTAATGCTAAAGACCCTATCACAGAACTCGAATTTTGTTAGAATAAAGTTTAGGGATGGCCCAACGACCTCCAACAGAAGGGGTCTGACATATATTAATCGCCTCGTTATTTAGCACGACACATATCAGAATTCAAATATAGACTGAGAGCTAAACCTTTGTTTTGAATGTATGTCTTAAGTGAAAATTAAATTGTGGTACTCGTATCAACAACTTTTTGAAATATAATGTGTGAAGATTCTATTACAAGATGACGTATAAACGTCATAGAACTACAACCAAAACTTTCATTTCACTACCTACCGAAAATTTTCATTAGAATTATAGATAAGTGAAACAGCCTCTGAAATAACAAACTTTTAGTAGATCATATAAAAGGCTCAAACTATATTCTTATATGACGATGAGAGAAATAAAATAAGTTAATAGTTTAAAGTCATTTTTATAAATAACCCTTCAACTCTTTTATATGATATCCATATCAAAGGGATTCATATAAATTAACCTGTTTGCCATTTTGGATTCAGAGTGACGTCACTTAGTACTAATCATAATATTTTCGAAGAGTGTATACAAAATTTCAGCTCAAACGGTTGAAGGTAATTGGTTAAAAAATTTAGTTTCAAGATTCCATCAATAGAGCAAGTTAAATAACAAAAAAAAATATGCTACTGAAGTAAATAAAATAGACAGAAATAGTAGCGGCGCATAGAAGAATAATATACGATCACCGAGGGATAGCCTCAGGACTTTATATCTAATTGAATATTGATATAATTTATTAGACTGATGAAATTAAATAATAAAATTTCGTAAGCGTATTTAATGGGATCAGACGTTCCGGACAGAGGGAGTATAATTTCTGCGGCCATTGTTGTCTGACCCTAATACAGTACAATTTAAACAAAAACCTTTTGTCTGATGAACGAAATTTTAATTAATCAAGATAATGTTTTCACACGTCATATTTGATTTTGATTGGTTACTTAATCTAACCGTTTTTAGACATTCAAATTAGTTTAAAATTGAATTAACAATAAGTAAACAAAATCAATTACGTCGATAACAACATAAGAGGTTAAAAGGTTATTGCTTTATTGGCGGTAAAGAACAAGATGCCTCTGGTATTAATGATATTTAATGGCGGCAATGACCATTTGCCATCCAATGGCACTTCCTATATGTAGCTGACTAACGTATAGACGAGCCACCTGACAGTAAGAAACACAAATAAGAAAGTGAAAATTGTGTCTCAAGTCCCCAACCGGAGCACGACGAATCGTTTTGTGGCTAATTTAAAATAGATTAATAGATCGAAATAAACAAATGCTTAGTTTAATTCTACAAAATTTAATTTTTTTTACTATTTACAGTTTTTTGCGATTTACTTGAGATTTTGAGGATGCACGGTGCAAACAGACTCAAGATTCGAATTCAATGGATCGAAATAAATGTCAGTGAATAGGTGGTATTAAAAGAACAAACCACTTTTTTGTATATAAAAGGATTCAACTTTTTAAACGAAACCCAAAATCAAGAGTTGTTCCATATCAGAGTGGGCCCATAAAGAAAATGAGAAGATTGTGGTTCCCATGTAGAGTGATCGCAACAGTGTAGTCATTTATACGTACAATAACTTGAAACGTTTGCGGTCGAAATAGCAAATGAGAAGCTTAATAAAGCCTTCCAACAAATGAGTCCATTGCAAATTCCTGAATTCGAAATATATGTGAAATTCGTGAATGAGAATGATATTAATTCACAGTATGAACAAACATAGCTTAATTAAAAGCAATAGTAATTAGATGACGGTTAAATACTAGAAACGATATTGTAGATAAATTTTAGCCTGTGATTATTAAATTTAAATTATTTAGCTGAAAACTGGGACGAAGAATTAGATTAATATAATCAATGATAATACTGACATTGAATCCTTTCTTCCGGTACTTCCTATATTTTCGTTTAAGATAAAGAAATTCAAATTACCAATTTTATGGATTTTTAATGATATATTAAATTTAATTTTTATTAATATTATATTTTTACATACGTCGAGGGTGTTACCAGAAGAAAAAGGGTTGGAGGCAATTTACGCACATGTAACTTTCCTTAAACGATTCCTAAATAACGAATTACATTCATGAAGTAGTTTTTGACATTATTGTACTCAAATAAACGAACAAGAAGATCCGTTTTGTACTATTTTAAGTCACGGTGTGTACTTGTTTAAACTTTAAAACTTCATAAAAAATGCTTACCCATGTTATAATTTCTAAAAAGAATGTACAAGCCATTAAAGGCTTTACAAATAAAATCGATTATATTTAGAGAGTTGTCAGTACCGGACTATGTAATTACTGGCTTTTAAACATGTTTTTTAATAGAGAGTCAAAGAGATGTGTAACTTCACACTTCGTTATGGACGATAAGTACCTACCTATATATTGAGATGTGTTTCCTTACCGGAGCAGCAACTGATAAAAAAAATCTAACATAATTTGAGAGCCGAATTCGAAGTTGAAGCTACATGAAACATTCATACGTTCAAACCATGAGGTTATCACTGTTCAACTGTGTCGCATGCACTATGTGGCTTTCAGAACACAGCTCCCATTAATTACAGCCTCCTTAACGTACAAAGCCATCTGCTTTGCATGTCGTAGACAGTCTCATTGCACCGCGTCTTGGGTGCGATTCTCGTTAAAAATAACTAGCGCTGCATTCATGGACGTTGCCAGAACATCGCCTTTTTGGTCTCGTGCAACATATTACCTTGTAGTACTCTAATTGTTATTCTTAATGTTGAAATTGTTTATAATTACAATTGGTTAATGTTTTGTTTTATACTATACACTTTTCTTTTCCTCCAATCTATGGTAGAGCAACGTGGTGGCGGAATATGCTTAGTGATGAGGAGCGATTCGTACCCTGTAGTGTATTAATGAAAATAATTTTTTATCATTTTCAAAGAGGTCTGATTCACGACATGTTCCACCATTTTACCAAATATTAGATTTCGTATACAAAAAGCGTTATTAAAATCCACATAAATATTTTTCATTATTTTATATTTAAGGAAAATATTCAGCCCATTTTCAGGATGGTTTATGGGTTCACGAAAAATTTATATAATAAATGCGAGTAACATGAGTTACGCCGTTACTATTTTGTGAATGGTCTGTGTTATATATGAAGGATCAAGATTCCCAAAGGATGGGCGGTTACGGGTTAAGTAATGAATATAGTGTTTTATTCTGCTATTAAGGTGAGGGAGAACAAAACACCCGTAGTAGTCAACGGTTTAATGGTAGTCAACTGGTATTGTTACAATTAAAAAAACAATATTTTAAGTTACCCAATTATTTCTAATAAATATCTTATCATAGATAATGATATAAACAAAGAAATGTGTAAGTATATCCGGGTCATCGAATACAAACTCGATGAACGACCCTTAAAAAAACACGAATGGAGCGAGTTGGGATTAGAAAATGTAACGAAACATCCTATAGCCCCGGATTCTTACTTCGAAGGCCCTTTATAAGTCAAGTGTGGGTTCAGGTGCCTCCAGATCGTGTTGCGAGGGGAAATCTCACGGCAAGATCTTATTATTTCAAGGGGCGGAACAGGTGTTTGCATAATCATATTAAGATCGTTGATTCATTGATTACCCCGACCCAGTTTAATAATCGCCCATTATTTATATTGTTCGCGCGAAATTCACTAAGCTATATTAATTACGTCACCGCAAGCTATCGGGTGGTGGCAGCGTCTTTGTATTGGAGCACATTATGCAGGCTTTGTTTAATAATATTTTACGTAAATATTAATATATAATTTATATGACAAAATTTGGCAAATATATTTATTAAAGAATTTTATTGAACAGATAACAATCTGAGTATTCGTAAACAACAGAAAAGTTAGGACTGTGTCGCAACCGTATTAATGCGTGGAGAGATACATAGATACCTTTGCACCAATATTTAACAATAATGCATGCAAGTATAAGATTTTTCATCCTTAAATTTAAAACGAAGAAAATGTATAGAAAGATAAACGTAATATGAGTTACAATGTATTTAAACTAAATGAAATATTCAATAGTGTCAATGTGAAGTAAACCTTTGACGAAACGAATTGCGGTCGAATTTCGAAAGCAGAGCGCAAACCGGGTTTAAATAATTTTGCTCGGATATTGCATATCTTTATTTCTATAATGTGGAAAAAATGTTTAAAGACTTATCTTTAAACCCTTAGGTTATGTTACATTTTGTTCACTTGTTAGCTGTTGCTTGCGACTTAAATTATATTGGACTTTTAATTGGGAAGGTCTCTGTAGTCAGTTTCAAGCAAATCGGAGAGAATTTACCTTCACATTCATATAAGCTTTTAGGCCCCACTTCATCCCTAAAGGGGATGAATTTCAAACTCAGAATTATTTATTATTCTAAGTATTCTTAATACACTTTGTTTTTATCGTTTCAGAAAGAATTTAACATCAAGGAGTACGAATGAGGCAAGAATTCAAATACAAAAATCCTCCCTTAATGCTTCCCAACATCATAACTGTTTATACTTTTATGCGTCTAGATCCACTATGTTAGGCTCTGCGATGTTTCTCAGCCCAACACTATAAGCACTTTATTAAGTAGATATCACTCAACATAAGTCTGTCAACGTATAAGGAAAGAATCTTGAGTGAATACAAATCATAAGTGCGCTCTTTTACGTAATGTACCATATTCTCGACTCGAAGACATCCTATACCCACCATTTTTCATCCTTAGTCCCCATTCAAGCCAAAAATCTTTACCGACTAAATTCAACAAAATATTGTTTTTAAATATTTCTTGTTCTCCTATTAATAATTTATATTATTTAATTTTCTGCTTTTACCTACATAATCGTCTCATATTCTTCATATTCATATCTCTGATTAATTTTTTTTTTTTAATAATAACAAACAGCAATTGACAAATGAGTTTTTTGTAATACAAAACTTTGAAGTTCACTGCTGGATATAGGCCTCCCTTAACTAGGTCATTAATCATGA
>DWJN01001484.1:0-17816 GCA_018248895.1 Carystus phorcus
TTCATTTGACACACATACAAGCGTAATAATGATATGGCACATTAATTGTTTACGTTTATATTGTCAATGTGAAGTAACGCTTTGACACAATTATTACGGACGAATTTCGACCGCTGACAGGTCTCTAGTGAATATAAATCTGCAGTTCCATTTCAATTAACAGATGTATGAACGTGTTTAATTTTAACCGACTTTAAAAGAAGGAGGTTCTAAATTCGTCTGTATTTGTTATGTGTGTTCCTTCATAACCTTTTACTAGATAAATGATTTCAATTATTCTTTTCGAAAGCCGGTGCAGGACATGTGGTCCCATTTAAATTTGAGTGACATCTGACAAAGTCATAACCAATACACATAAGTCAATACAAGATTCAAATGGGATTATTCCCATTCTATAAGAATTGAATGTGTAACACTGCAGAAAAAACCATTTAGAGTAACAGTATGGAAATAGCATTTCAGAATTGTTTTTGTCCAGTAACACTCATATAAATAACAATTTGCGACAATGGAAAACAAATTTCTGTTGAGTTACGATATGACATAAGTATGGACTAACATATAACAATTTTATTTTTCCTGAGGGTTACACTCAAATGTAGTGAGTGCATTTTGATTGAAAGAAACATTGTCTCAATTTTATTCTACAGAATAATCCTAACCCTTGAAATATTTAGGTGCCCCGCCAAAGATTATCTTGACACTTAACATGAGTTTCTTTTGTTATTAAAACCTTGCACGTTTCGTAATGTTAATTATAACATCAAATAATGTTATAATAAGTTGTGCTCTAGTAATTGCCCGAACGAGTTATAGAATTGAGAGTTTTAGGCCTATCCAAAGCGTAGATTTCGCGTCGGTATTTCTTCAAAAATGTTAATTTCGCGTGTCATCTAACAGTCTATACGAAATGATACACGTCAATAGCAAGCTCATATACACTGAGAGTAAACGGATTTCTTTAATTAAGAAATGTCATTGTACGTTTAGTTAAAAAGAGGTTATAATAGGGTGTACTTACTTAGCACGGTCTCCAATGTTGAGTTGTCAGTTATCCGTATGAAATGTGGCTTAGAGTAGATTAAGAGTAGCACATGTTGGGAAGTTTTCACTGCGTGAAAACGAGAGTGGCCGAGTGTCGCCGACACGAGCGTCTCTCTCACTGTCTGCGTGTGGAGTACGCGAAATAATGTACTCGTAACTCCTCCTCTTCCGTTCAATTGTACTCGTTGAGTTGTATCTCGGGATGTTAGATGTGGTCGTTGCATTGAGAATAAAGAAAACGTTTGATATTAAGTATTGGTCGCATTTATCTTTGGGCTTGTTGATGCGGTTTATAATGTGAATACGTTTTTGTAATACAGATATGTTTTAAATATATTCTGAGTGATAGATAGCAAGTGAAAAGTTAAAAGTTAAAGTCTTCTTTTCCTTTGAATAAAATGTTAATCCTTTTGTCCCATATTTCGTAATTTCTAGCTTTAGCACATTCATTTAAGCTTTAAGCTATTCATTGAAGATATCAGCATACCCCGTATAAAACATGTATTTTTGTCCTAAACTGCTATGATGTGCTGTATTTTTTAATGCGCGTTATTTTTACCAGTATGACTCATCAATTATTACATACAAGATAAAGTCATTTTATAATAACTTCCATTCGATTAAAATGATATTTCGTATGTATATTGGGAAACAAAGGGAATATTGATGATGTTACGACACTCTATAATAATCATTAAAACACTATTAATGCTCAATTTATTTAAAACATTTTAACACCTAAATACTCCATTTACAATCAGTTGGAATTGTACTCAAACTCAAACTATAAAAAAATAGCAAGTAAGTTTCAATAGTTAACTACATTAAAAAGTTGTAAGATAAGTTTGTCAGTTTATTAAATAATATTTGAAATTCTCTTAATAATTCTAAATAAATTATAGTTAAGTATATCTACATATGTTAGGCCCACGGCTTGTATGTCAACAATGTCGTTCTGTTAATAATTGCATCGTTAAAAGTGAACGATACTAGAATCTCAGAGACAAAGCACACGAGGAAGAAAGATGTAGGAAGCAATTATATACTCATCAGTCAATCACTCACGATATTGAAGAAACATTTCGCAACGAAATGTTCTTAAGTTATGCTAATTCAAATCATTAACTTTAAGTAGGTATTTATGAACGTCAAATATTTTGCATCTACCACCGTTTTCGAAAGGTGCCTTATAAAGAGAAGAAACGGCGAAAGAATTATACAAAAGTAGAATGATAAGAGGCTTTAAACAAACCTATGTACCCGACTCGTGGGACATGAACCGAACGATAGGTGAGGTAATATAGACCTGGTAAAATACACAGGTGCTGTATCACTTACCTATATAAATCTCGAGGGTGCTGGTGATAGCTTTGTTCGAAGCTCCAATATTCAGTCATCCAACTATGAGAAAAATTGTCATTAGTCGCACTGGACCGAGATAAGAATAATTATTTTTAGATTCGACTCCGGTACACTAATAAACGAGTATAGTATTAATAAGTAGGGAGTTATAAAATATAATAACACTATGATTATTATTTGCCAGTCTCGATCACAGTTTATTGACATTCGCTTCCTGGACGCCTCGTAACAGGACTTGAATAGAAAGCGAAGTAATTTTCCCGTGAGCGATCTCGATCAAGTGTGTGCACATAAAGTGGATTCTTATCTCGTATGCAATAAAGTTGCGTGAGAATGCACCAACAATACCTATCTCTCTTCACGCTCGTAAAATGTGTGCACTGAAATTGAATTGCTTTTATTGTTGAATTATTGATTTTGAGCTTTACTGCGCTTTACCTACGTAATAGTATTGTTCAGCGATATCATTTGTTGCGTATTATAGAAAATTGTCAATTTATAACTTTGAAGATTCTTACAAAGTTACTGATTATTCACTTATATTTTGTTTTATGGTTAGAAACATGGAGTTACACGCAGGAATTTTGGCAGTTTATTTTTGTTAGGATACAAATGTAGTACTAGTCTATAATTTTGCAATGAAACGCCTAGTTTATAATCGTCGTAGCATTTTCTTACAGAAGCATAATGTAGGGTATACACGGTATTCATTATTCATGAAGATGGATTGATATTGGAAGGATCATCAGACATTTAAATCCCTCTTTTGCGCCGCTACGACCAGTCTTAAAACACAATTATTGTGTCCTTTATATGTGTATTTCAATGACACAATTTTAATTTTCGGACTTTGTTAACACTCCTTTTATTCATTCCAGGTATGATTCCCGAAGAAGAGCAATAAGCTGATTATCGGTTATATATAATAAGTAAGTAATCATACTTTTAAAGATCCTAGATTACGGACTTAAAGATGAATCGCGCGTAAATATGGCTACAATAGATACATTACATTTTACAAGAAAAACTGTACACCAAGACAGTAATATTTTTATGAATATATTAATATGAAGAAATTAATACAATAAGAGTTCTCTTCTTTTTTTTTCTTTTTTTAGAGTTCTCTTCTTGGCGATCTTTTCCAGACAACCTGTTAAACTAATTTAATGAACAAGTTCGGAATAGGGTAGGGTAAACAAATATAAAGAGACTAGTTATTCAGGAGATAGTAGGTACAGAGTAAGGAATTAAAAGGAAAGGATTAAAGAAAGGTAATAGGAACAGTGATATTATTAAAGGGAGAGATCTTTCACTTGTTACTTGCGGGAATACAGTGTCTGTAATAGTAAGTTCGTGATGTAGTCGTTTTAGTGATGCCTATCAAGAAGTAAGTGAAAGTGAAATGTTTAGTGCAACAGTAACTGCAGTATATACTACCGTTGACCCTGTAGAGACTGACGTTGATATGAACAGTTCGGAAGTGCATTATGAAGTTATTGCGCTGTAATTCTTCATTTACGTACTGCAGTTTACTAACGTGATGATTTCTAACAATGAACCTATTCGAATAAATAATGATCTAAGGGCCTTGTTATATAAGGAGTTTTTACATTTTTATGGTACTAACAGACAAACAAGTAGAATACCACGTGATGGTAATTATTCACCGTTGTCCATTGACAATAGCAACACCAAAAGCATCACTGATACGTTGCCGGCCAATTTATAAGAGAAAAGAAAGAAAGTAATGGCTCTCAAGCATCCAATCAGAACACGGCATCCAAGCAAGAGGTTGGTACAAAAAAAATCATACTTCTCTGTAATTCTTCGTACTTCGTGTAATTGTCTCAAAAACTGGTACAAAATTTTTGCCTCACGTATTACTATGTATATAGGTAGCATGTTATTACAAAGTTTGATTAGGTTCACGAAACCCAAAAGACAGTGGAGAAGCATTGAATATTACCCGTTGTTCTATATGAGCGACATGAGGCGACGCGACGCGATATAATGCGACACAATACGACTATATTACCAATCATACTCAATAAGGCGACTACGAATACGAATGCATGCAACGATTACTTGGTATTTTCGCGTCGGGTCGAATCGCGTCGCGTCGCGTCGCATTGTTGGGTTTGTCGTTCACCTAGGACAACGGGTTAAACGTATTGTAACTAACTAATACACGGCCAACATTCTGTTGTTTAAACTAGATGTGTGGTCTATGCAACAGTTTCACTAAGCGAGATTTTCGATTGAATTAACATTGTTTATTACGTACGTGTTTTGTAAGAGCTTGTCTGAGGACTTTTTTGCTATTTCATTGTCTACTAGCTGCTCTTATGTAGGTTTAACAGTTACCTGTTTAAAACTAGCCGCAGTAGTGTAAACCTGTATAATTTTCCATAATAAACAAATATATCTCCGTCCTAGCTCACTGGTTTAGAATGGTAATCATTGTGACTATGTAATAAATGTGCGCGTAAGGAGAGTTATGTAAATATGCGTAACATATGGGAAATGAAATTTGGAGAATTATTTTACATGTGCACTTATCAGTACTTCTTTTGAGTGAGCCCCTTAACGTAGGCGTCGTAATTTCGGATGTTGGATAAGTGTATGCTAAGCAAAAATGCTCTGGCAGCATACGGAACCGAACGAGTTTAAGACGAAAATCGTGTAACAATGTATAAGACACCTTACAAAAATAAGTGTCTTTAGAGCCGATAGTTGTGAACAGATGTTATGTATACGTATGATATATATGTACATATGAAAGATTATAATATCTATAACCATTTTAATAGGTTAATAGTAGCGGCGTTATGGTCACCACGCCGGACCGTTCGAAGGGTCCTGGGTTCGATTTCCAGCGAGTCAGAAATTTGAATGATGAGATTGAGTTTCTGTTCTCGGTCTGGGTGTATGTGTAATTGTGTAATCCATGGCACTGACGACATGGGGTATCGTAGTGTGGGGCTATGAGTGTGTGGCGTTATTTATAAAAAAAAACATTATAATACAAAAACAACATGATCCTCTTTCGCCGCCTGCTTCGCTACGGGCAGTCGCAAGGGACCTTCGTGTCTCAAGGATAACCTTTTTACCCGGTGTGAACTTCGGGTGCAAGTGTCCCCAGGTGAAAGGGAATAATTTAATAATATTGACAATATAATCTTTACGTGAAGTTTTACCATCAAGCAGGTCAGCTTCTGTCGTCAATACCTTGGTTAGTCGGTATGAGATTGGGGTCAGCATTCTACACCCAATGGCTAAAACGGTTGTCATAGGTCATACCTATGCAGAACTAGGTAACTTTGGATTTAAGCTCTATTGATATGGTAATGCTTATAACGGACACTTGCAATGAATTGACCTTTCAAGTTGTCTTTTGTTATTAGAAGTTACCTTTAACTACGGTGACTGTGGACTTGAGCAAATTTTTACAATCAAGATAATAAATATGCAGTTCTTATTCATAACGAAGGTTATTAAATTACATATTTTTTTTTTACGTAACGTAAGTTGACTTAGATTGATTTGATTAAATATGTGCCAGTTTAATTCATTGTAAAATAAATATATCATTTTATATGGTTAACCATAATTATAACGCCCGCAGGGGGGTTGAATGAAAAAATGCGAGCAAAGTCTTTTAGACATAAAACTAGTAGATAAAACTAACCTAGAACTAGAACTAGGCACAAGGATTCACTGTGTCGTGGCATATAACACAAATAACGCATTGTTAATACCCACGACACGAAACAAATATTTATCGGTGACATTAACTTTTTGTCGGCGCAGGAGTTCAACCCATTTTTTTTTTCGATAAATAACATCTTAATCTCATGTAGGTCTTCATCATTAAGCATTTGGTTTACGTTAAAAATCATTACAACGTACGGATTCATTTTGTATTAATTAAAAAATAAACATATTATTTTTAATTGGCAACTTACGGCGCAAGACCATATTTTGTGGTGCCGTATCAAAATATGTACGTTGCAACACCTAAATAAACTCATTGCATAATTTGACCTAAAATTGTTTAATAGCGCGTCCGCGTCCGTAAATGCGGTAAGTGTTCGTCCGACGTATATACACGTCGTTATTATTATTGTTGATCGTTGCTTTGTGCGCGTCCAATTATGCAACGTCCGAGTTCTTTCCACCGGTGCTCTTTGGAGCTATTGACATTTTTATAATCGGTAATCGACTTAGTGTTGATTCGTAATCATGCGGCGTGCGACACGAGATTATCACGTTTTTTAATTTTTCCGGGAGGATTTTTAATCGACTTTATAAAAAGAAGATTCTCGATTCGACTGTATTTTTTTAAGTTTTAGTTTCTTGATAACTTTTACTGGGTGTGCTGATTTGGGCGATTCTTATTATATTCGTGATCTAGAAAACAAGAATGACGTATCCAACGTATTAACGTTATATCTTGCTATGTACCTATATGTCGGCAAAAACCCGTTTGAAAATATCTATTGGGCAGGTTATCTTATGTTTTCCGGCTAGTAACGAGTATAAGTTACTCCTCATTATTATTTAAGAAGACCTAGAGCTGCTCCGCTGCAAATTGGTAGAGGGATTAGTGGTCAATCCAAGTATCAGAAGTTTTTACGCTGCTTGAAGGCCTACTTAATGATTGCTATCTAAGATGATAATCGTGACTGACGAGTTAACCTTCCGAGTGCCTTCCGAAGCACGGAAACGCTCAAGAAATTATTGCCACTAGCGTTTACTCATCCAGGTACCGACCGCACCAGCAGTTGCTTAACTCCACCGATCGCTTAGGATCGACACGAGCCGGCGAACCCTACGAGCAACTTTTACTAATGCTTAAATAATTAAGCCGTATTGGGGTGGCTTAAACTATAGAGTCCTAACCGGCAGACCACGGAATCGTAAGAAGCGATAGAAGCCGCCCTGCTTTTGGGGATAGGGCTTCGCGTAACGACGCAACTTTTGCAACGCTGTCTTATTTAAACAAAATACATTTATTCTTGTTTTGATTCTACAGAGTTGTCACATATTATGTGACAAAATAATGATCTAAGTCAAAGCATTCATAATAATTCCTGAGTGTTACAAATTGTAATTATGAAGTATCACCTATATGTTATTGCTATACTGAATCTACAGGCACTGAGCATCGTTAGAACAAGTGTAATTTAGTAAGCAAGATTATATTACTTGCATGTTTACTTAAATTTTTGCTGTCATAAAAATGTTTTTGATGTATTTGGTTTTGGCTTTCAAGATAATTTAGTGTCTTTGCTTTGCTGCCGAGCTGTATAAAATGCCTAATATTAAATGCTACTACACTCTTTAACCCAATAACTTATGAAATCTTCGTTCAATAATAACGAAATGTGAATAGGTATCGTGTATGATATTTACTTAATTTAGTGTAAAAGAAAATATTAAGAGCAATAATTTGTATTACTACTCATTTGAAGTTAGTTGTTAATTAATTGTAAGGGGCTCTATTATCTTTATGTCTACGTCCCAAGCTCGACATGATTCCATGTGCTAAAATGAATTTGACAACCTATGTGGTACAATGGTCACCACCGGACCGTTCAAAGGACCCTGGATTCGATTCTCAGCGAGGCAGAAATTTGAATGATGAGTTTAACGTTTGGTTCTTTTCTGTTATGAATTTGTCTTCCTGTGTAGTCTGTGGCATTCGTTTTACAGACAATCTTAGTATGGAATTATCAGTTTGTAGCGTTATATAAATAAAACGTGTAATACTGTTTAATTATTTAATCGTGGTATTTAGATGTGATGATCAGTGACGTTTTTTACGGCGAATATTCACTTACTATCAGATGGCTTATTTGGCCCTCTTCCAGCGGTCAACATAAACAAAATATACTAGTTCCCACTTAGGGCTTATCTTTTTGTCGTGAACGTCCCGCCAGCACCGACGGAGCAAATTGTCTCGATACTCGTAATATTTGTCCATAGCGATAAAGATCAGAATAGCTTTCGGGTGTTTGCTTGAAGTAAGAGTTGAAGTAAATGGTTTATTACTATGGTAGTATACTCATCACCCTACTTACTTCAAAGGTACTTACGTAGGTAACGTCACTTAAATCAGGTGGGAAAAAGGTAAGTTAAGGTATTAACTTATATTCAGTTAAAAAATACGATTCCTTGAATTGTTAATTGTTTTATGTGCAATTAATTTCGTTGGATGATAAATTTGACAACAATCACACGAAGGATTTATTCTTAGAATAGCACTCGTATTTTTGATCGAATTTATTCTTGTTTGATAAGTCATAAAGTCAGAAATAATAATACATAGAATTTTAATTAAGTATTAACCTTAAATATAAATCATTTTTGCTACTGAGAAAATCTCACTTTGAAATATAACTATATTGGCTAGTTTAAAAACTATATTGGCCTTAAGTTGTTTTCTACGTCTACTTATTACTAACTAAAATATGTTACTAATACAATTGTAGTGTAAAACCACTAATATGTAGAAAAAATCTTTGATCTCAATTTAATCAATCATTTGTCATTAAAACTATAACAATTTACTTTATGCACATGGTATATACATTTAAATATAACAGCGTTGTAACTTAGTATTCTATTATTATATATATAAGGCGCAATTTAATTGTTTTACAATATCGAACATAACGCTTGCTGTTATTTTGGTATTATTTTAAACTATTTACAATCCTCACTACTATTGAATTAAAGATAAAACTTCTTTTATTTAAGACTAGATCGGTAACTTTTATCATCGTAAGTAGTTTTTACTAGTTTTGGTTTCCGTAATGGCCCCAAAAGGAATTTAGCTAAAGCTGTGTATCATTAACATCATCTGTCACACATACCGCTGCGTTTGAGTAATAGGTTTTCCAAACTTGAGCATTTCAATGTACGTCTACTTCTTTTTGTTTTAGATATCCAAGTGTTTTTGATTAAATCGCTTCCTTTTTCAGCAATCATTATTACTGGTGCGTTTATGTTTCCATTCGTAATTGCAGGCATGATACTGGCGTCGATCACGCGGAGTCCTTCAACACCATACACTCTTAGTTCGGGATCTACCACTGCCATAGGATCACTTGAAGGTCCCATTTTAGCAGTACATGAGAGGTGATAAATTGTCATGGTGTATTGTCGAATGTAGCAGTCCCAGTAATCGTCCGTGTATAATGCTAAGTGCTTGCAATTTGGGACTGGTATATTGTTAAATCTAGCTCCTAAACGTTTCATAGCCTGAGTTTCTCCAACAGCTACAGCGGCTTTAACACCTTCTCGTAAGACACCAACGTCATCGGGATGTGTCAAGTAGTTATGGATCATTATTGGGTAATCTAAAGCATTTCGCGATCGCAGCTTTAAAAAACCCGTGCTCTTCGGACGCAACATCATAGGGAATATCCCAAATACGTCTTTGTTAGTAAGGTGGCCAAAAACTTCATTATAAAAATGATCTGTGATACCGTGAGCTTTTTTAACTTGAGTGCCTCCATCAGAGGGGATGGAAGCAGATGTCATCATAAACTCCATATCTGGCCAGTCATCTGAAGAATTTGCATACTTAGTATTTATGAATGCAACGACTTCTAATCCTATGTTAGATGTAAGTGGACCGTCTTCAGACACAGCATATCGTAAGGCCGAGTTAATATTAACAAGTCTATTCATGACTAAACTTATCGGGTAGTCAACTTGGAACACTATTCCCCCCACGGCAATGTGATCTTGCAAGTTTCTCCCAACACCAGGAGAATCTTGAATCACGTCAATGCCTACCTCCTTTAAATGTTGTGCTGGTCCTACACCAGAAAGCATAAGTAGTTGCGGTGAACCAATTGCACCGGCAGATAAAATGACTTCCATTTTTGCATAAACCACTTGTTCCGTAGCGTCCCTTATAAATTCAACTCCATAAGCTCTCTTTGTTTCCTTATCAATCAGCACTTTAGTAACGTGAGAGAATAGAGCAATGTGAAGGTTTTGTCGCAATCTGACTGGACGAAGAAATGCCTTAGCCGCAGAACATCTGGTGCCTCGTCGCATTGTGTATTGAAACCAACCATAGCCGGTTTGTTGAGCACCGTTTACGTCTATGATGTCATAGCCCATCTCCTCACCAGCTTGCAGGAAAGCAGCTCCAATAGGTGTATTGTATGGCGCATGTTGAACTGTTAAATATCCGCCTGAAATGCATTTGTGTTTGGAATAATTATTTTATCATTAAAAATATATAAACAACTGACAAATGAGTTACCTAACATTTATTCAGGTAATTATTTGCACATTTTCCATTATATTCGTTACGATCTGTTTGTTATTTTATACTTTCTAATATTGTTAATGTACAAAGAAAGTCTTAAATTGTTAGCATGAAGTTTTTTTCCTACTTTTATTTACACTTTTTGCTTACAGAACTGTACTGCTCTTTTTGTTGTTACAAAGTTGTTCTATTAGTTGCGGTCATGGAACTATGTTCTAAAGAATAAAGTAAAAGCAACTTCCCATTCACTTAACGTTGTTGTGTAAGGAAATTGAGAAACTGAACATGTAAAACATACCACATCGGTCTAGTTTCAAAGATTCTATAGAATTTTAAGAGGTGAATTACCTGTACTATGATATTTCTTGTCTTTAGCTAAGTAGGGGTTTCTCTGATCTTGGGATTTTTTGAAATATGGAAGAACATCTTCATATCCCCATCCGGGATTCCCAAAAGACTCCCACTGGTCGAAATCTCGTTTATTGCCTCTGGTGTAAAGCATGGTGTTCAACACTGAAGATCCTCCGAGTACTTTACCCTTGGTCCAGCTACATCGCTGGTCTATCATTGCCTGGCAAGCAGAATCCTGTGGTTGGGGCCTGAAAATTGGTTCATTTCATATTATTAATTTTTAATAAAATAGTATATACATATATGACAACTTTAATCTATAAATTTATTTATCACTAGACATTGTTTTTCAACATATATAACTGATTTAACTGAAAGAAACTAAATGTTAAGTGAAGCCCGTCACAAATATACCTAATCCTGAAAATGCATTCAAATCGGATAAGCCGTTTCTGAGATCAGCGTGCACAAACAAACAGACAAAGTAAAAACACATAGTTTTGGGTTCTCTTGCGTAAATAAAGTCCCCTCATTATAAATTTTTAAATATGTTTGTCATGTAGTTACAGTTTTATATGTATAGAAAAAAAAATCTAATGACTCGTTAAATTGTATTATGTAATTATGGCTTTTAATTAAATTTAAAGACGATAATAATTAAGGAGTTACTATTACCTGTGATACATAACAATAATCGCGCGGAATGTTGTTATTGTAACACATAATCTCTATTAGGTATTATGATTTAATAGTTACCCACCGGTATTTCCAATCCAATTTGCTTTTATGTAGATACAAGGATAGCAAAGGAACGTCGCTGATATCAGTCTCATGTCCACCAGCTTCCAGCAATAGCACGTTCCATCCTTCGATTTCTGATAATCTGTTTGCTAGAACTGATCCGGCCGAACCTCCACCGATGATAACGAAGTCGTATTCTTCTCTTAAGTACTTTTGGTTGAACGGTCTACTCTCCGGGTCCAAGAGGTCGTAGTTGAAGTAGGCCATTGCCGCCAACATGACAGGTATAAAGGTGAGCTTGCTAAGACCGCCTATAGTCAGTGCCGACTTGGCGGCGGTCGCTGCGACTGACAGTATCCCCATCTTGGACTATCTATCGTTCATACTTGGACCTGAAATGAATAAAAACACAACATTAACATTTTTGCAGAAACTTAATGTTATTACGGCATAAATAAATATGCTCGTTTATGACTATTTTATAAGATTTATTGAAAAACAATACATAGAAAAAAATTACAAGGCTCCAGAGATTACATAAAATATTAACTTATTTTTACCACTTTCGATTGATACTGGCTTATATATCTTAACATTGATAGGTTTTTCAATAATTATTGCATAGTTTCGTTTTTATTTCATCGTTACCAATTTACTGCATTTTAATGAATTAGGGTTGACCAGTTGGGTCAAGCGATATATTTTAATGAGTAATAAAACAATTAATGGTTTACAAATTGTTTACAAATTACAAATTGTCAAGGCGAGTATGATCCACGCATAGAATTCGCCATTGGTCAAAATTACAGTAATTTTGACCGGTCAAAATTAAAATTAAAAAATGTGTCCGTGTAGATAGAATAACTAAGTAGTATGAAATTCTGATACTTGACAGACAAGTTCGTAATACAAGGTATTCAAGTAATAGTAGAATACTACATATACATATGTACATTTATGTACATATTAAAGCACAAGGTATTCCAGTAGCGAGAAATGTGGTATACAATAAATATTATTGATCTTGAAAATGTTTATAAAACTTACACTGCAGTAATACCGCTTGAAACTTTATATTATACTGGCTGAACCGACAAACGTTGTTTTGCCGTATAAATTATTTCTAGGGATTTGAAAAAATAAATTGCAATTCATAAATAGGGGTTGGTGATAAAAGAGTGGAAATTTAGGGTTGTATCGTTTTTTAATACCACATTATAAAAAAATATTTCGAAAAAATAAATGTTAGGGGTGGACAACCCTTATCACTTAGGGCTATGAAAAATACATAGATAGTAGCCGATTCTCAGACCTCCTGAATGTGCCTGTAAAATTTCATAAAAATAGGTCAAGCCGTTACGGTGGTGTAAGGTAACTAACATTGCGATATGAGAATTTTATACATATATGTATATGTCTAGCGTGTTATCTTAAGTAAACGATCGTTAAACATAATTAAAGCATACAAACATAGGAAGTATTGTGATTAAGGGATAATATTATGAATATCGTGAAAATTGCCTAAAAATCATTTTAATATCATTCGAGGGCAATTTTATGCATTTAAAAAAATTCAATTCTATAGTTGCCTCCTTTGAAAAACTACATACTACATATGATGTATAGCTTCAAATAATTATCCCACAATAGTACAAAACAACTGTTACGAAAATCATTTCCAAATGACCCCCATTTGACTAATGTCCAAAGTTTTCGTCACAATTATATTGCAATGCCTTTTATTCACAGTACCTATGATAATATGTTAATACCGGGCAATTAAGAGTGTTTGACACATAGGTTATTTAGTTCTGAGTAATTCATTTGCAAATCATTACGAAACAGATAATTATTTATTCATACTTCATTGAATGAAAGACACGTTATAGATGAAGAAAGCAAGAAAACCGCTCGTGGGTAAAAAGCCAAAATAGAAATTACTAGAAAGATCTAGTAATTTCGGCTTAATAATATTTACTCAGAATATTTAGTAATTACTAATCCCTCCACCCATATAATAGCAACAAGGTGGATTATGCTCTAAGTCTCCTCAGTGGGAAGGAGAGACCCGTGCCCTGTAGAGGTCCATTAATGGACTGAAGTTATTTAGTAAGTTATATGCTCGGGATGTTGAGTGAATCAACATTTGAATCATAATTATTAATCAACATGTTTGACGATCATTTTCAGTAATCAATCCACGTCTTTATAAATAAACTAGGTGAGCCAGCAAAGGTTGTTTAGCCATATAAATTATGATTTTTTACACATTGTGTCCGAAAAACACAAATATCTTACGGAACCATATTTTTTCCAAAATAAAATATGTTACTCGTGATAATGTAGCTTTCGAACGGTGAAAGAATTTTTAAAATCGGTCCAGCAGTTTAAGAGCCTATTCATTACAAACGAACAAAGATTTCCTCGTTATAATATTAGTGTAGATAATTGCATAATCTCCAATACACAATAAAGTTGTCACTTTCGATAGATGCCAACTGACTTGAGGATAATTGATCGATAAAATATTCAGAACGGCATTTCAAATTCGAAAATACAATCGATACTACTTGTGCACGATAAAATATAAATTTGTATATTATTAACGAATAAAACCTTCTTTATCGTAAAGCAGTGACGAACCTAGTATTGAACTGCTCTATGATCGAAATTTGAATATAGAAGAAAAATAAACGTTTGGAAAAGAAATTACAGTTCAATATTACCTTTTCGCCACTGCTTCAAGACACACCGAAGAAAGAGCTTTTAGTTTAAAGAAACCACAATAATATCTATTACGAATCGCTTGGGATATAGTAGCAGATGACACCACACCAGAACAGTTCGTTACACTATACATGTTACAAAGTAATCAGCATGAATTTGAACGTACTGTTGTCGCACACTAAATTGTTAAAAACTCATTAATAGTCCTTATAATAATTACAAATCAGATGAAATGCCGTGTGTAGTTGTCCTTATGTTGTTTTGATCAAGCCGGAAGACCGGTTTGAGCGGTGTTTTTGTTTACGGCCCTCGGATTTCATGTCGAGTTTGGTACCTAGCACGTTTGGCCCCGGAGCTAATATACTTTTTATGGATTGCCTTTTCGTACTAAAATTGTAATTATATACATTTAAACCAATTTAATTTTCGTCAATTAATAAACAAAATTCTTTAAAAAACAATTCTGTTTCATTTAAAAAGTTAAATAAAATAAGACAAAAAATAGATCTATAAATGTCGAATCACATGTCGTTTAAACTGACATATTACGCAAAAATATGGGGTAAATATGTATTTATTGCAATTTAAAAGTTTTTAAAATCGCATTAGTTGAGTTAATATTTGGGTGATAGCTACACGCATAATTTATTTAGTAAGATAACCGTCGGTCCTAGGATCCAGATCAAATGTTAGTAGATAGTATTTGACAAGTCATTTTGGATGCTTTCGGATGGATACGACGAAGTGTTAGGTCAAGCTTCCATCTTTGTTTAAAATGGTTGTTTTTATTCGACCCTTCGGTGCTACAATTCTATTCACTACAAATGCTGTATTTTTAAATTACACTGATATAATTTTTGTGGAAATGAAACTTCGAGATTTACTAATTTTTTGTTATTACTGTCAATATTAAATCGTACTTCAATGAAAGGGCTAGATACTGTTTAACAATATACTGTATAACAATTTTATATGTTTATTACTGTTTAAATGCAGATACTACGAGTAGTCAGTGAAACAAAATATAGATGCATTTCTACCTTTCAGAACTGGTATCTAGAAATAAAAAGAAAATTGTATATTACAGTCGGAGCCCCAATCATTTTATTATTGCTGTGCACCGCATCGCTCATACCTTTTATACTTACGTATTTTGAAAGCCAGGAGCTGAGAGATATATTCTGCCTTATCTACACTAATATTATAAAGAGGAAAACTTTGTTTGTTTGTTTGGTTGTAATGAATAGGCTCAGAAACCACTGGACCGATTTAAAAAATCTTTCACCATTCGAAAGCTACATTATCCAAAAAGTATAAAGAGTCCAAAGTTTTGCTTCACGTATTAATATATAGATTTTCAAAAAATATACATTTAAAGTGATATAGACCCGGCCACGCGTTGCTGTGACTTACGCCAGTATAGTTCCTCTATACTGTGACTAATTTACATACTCAATTTAGCAGACTTATTCCACCATCTGTTAGAATCTTATGGAACTAGTTCTTTGTAAGATATTAAACAAATATTTTGCAATAAAATAATATTGTGACTATAAATATTGTCAGCTATCCTATCTTTCAAGTTGGATTAAACTACACACGGTGTGCCAAATTTGATTAAAATCGGTTATATGTTTTTTATATATATTTTAATTTAGAAAAGCGTAGAGAGCTCCTTGTTCAGAATAAGGCGCCGGATTGCCGATCCCCGCCGGTTCAGTTATTGACCCGCGTCTAGATGTCCGGGCGGTGCGCGCGCACTAGCCGGTTGCCGGTCGCCGGCTGCCGTAGCCGCTAGACCGAGCCTAGCCGGGCTCCGGACCGCACGCCATGCCTGCCCCCTGTGAGTCTTGCAAGAGTGAGTGTTTACCTTTATCTTTTTTATTTTTAATTTTGCATCTAACTTTTTTTTTAACTTAGGCGTAAAGTATTTTATGCCAGCTTTTTTAATTTTTTTTTTTCGTTTCACGTGCCGTTGTTGCGATGACGTAGTACTTTCTAGATACAAGCTGAATCTGTTTATTAGGTATCCGATGTATGTTATCCTATAAATCTTGTTAACTTGTTTATTTGCCTTAACAGAAATGAGTAAAACATAGTTTTACATCTACATTCGGCAAATTGCAACCTGCAATAATTAAAAAAAAAATGAAAAAATACTATAAAGTTTTTGTTTCGTAAATAAATATAAAAAATATTACTTAAAAATTATTGTATCCTTATTTTGGATTTTTTGTTATTTACAAAACATAACAAAAAATAAAACATTTTTTTTCTATTATTTTCATCGGCTTACAAAATCAAACAAATGCCTTTAACCACAGTTACAATCCAAAAACAGGCCCTAACTTTCAAATGCGTTGATACAGATAAAAATCATTCTGTAAGAAATTTACATAGTCGATAGTTCTGACCGGCGAATGCTTACGCACCACAGAACAAAAACAATTCGATCTATTAACAAACTATTAATTCCATACTAAAGCGCAATTATTAAAAAATATGGTTTGTAAAGCAATTTCAAAAAAAGAAAACTCGCAATTATGCTATTTTTTATGTGATAATAACTTCTTACAGGGAGTATCGATTTTAATGATTTTTTTTTAATCGAATGCTGCAGCTTATCATGTACTTCCATTTAAATTTAAGCGACATCTGATGACTTGTTTTTGAGTTATCTATAATAATGTGCGTTTACTTGCTGCTTATGACTTCGGTATCATAATATTTGGCGTATTTAGTCGGTTTTTGTTTTGTTCGATTCTTACTATTTAGAGTAATCGATTGTTCTCGTTGTCGGTTTTATAATACTTTATAAAAGTTAGTAATTGTATTTACATCGGCAAATGAAAAAAAAAATAATCATAAATTTATTATATTCGTAAATAAAATAAAATAGATGTTAGAAGCTTTCGTTGTACAATTTTTTTTTTCTTAATTAATATCGATCTTTAGATTTTTTAACAAGTAACGATCGGTACTCGGATTAGAGATCGCTAGTGGCAGACTTTTCTTGAGCTTATCCGTGCTTCGGAGAGCACGTTAAGTTGTCGGTCTCGGTTGTTATCGTAGATAGCAGTCGTTAAGCCATATCGGAGGTCTACGGGCGTACCATGCTGCTCCAATGCGGGGAGGGGTTAGTGACCAACCTAAGTGTCGGAAGTATTCAAACCGCCCGAAGGCCTCCGACATGGCTTGACTGCTATGTTCGTAGCAACCGGGATCGACGGCTTAACGTGCCCTCCGAAGCACGGAAACGCTCAAGAAATTTTTGCCACTAGCGGTCACCCATCCAGGTACC
>DWJN01001485.1:0-17809 GCA_018248895.1 Carystus phorcus
CTTCATAGAACTTTCACGTTAATATGCGTGTTATATGAATGAAATTTTGACAAGCCTTTCAGAAACTGGCGGTTAGTCGCCATATTACTCACAGTAGCGTTTTGGTAGGTTATTGAATTAATAAGTTTGTAATTTGAATTTTTAAGGCAAACACATACCAGATTTAAAAATAATAACTTTCTGTAGATTCTTGGGGTACTACTAAATAATGTTAAATAGCTTTGATAAACTTGTCAAATACCCTATTGTTTTGTACATTTTGTATGAAGCCGTAACGAATGTTGTGTTTCCAGGCCGGAACCAGTTTTGCCGCACTTCAGGCCCGTATCTTTAGTGTCGCTAACGATCCAGCCCGTGCCGCTGTTCACCAAAGCCAGGTATGAAAATAAAAAAGTGTGCACGTGCAATTTGAGAAAAGTAACATACGATCGATTTTTTTGTCTTTAGAGGAGACATAGGTTAGTGTAATGGTACATTTACATCAATAAATAATTTAGAATAATTGTGTTCACTGTAATGAATACAAAAATCGTTTGCATTTCCCCGTTTTCTGATGCACTTTACTTTTAAAATTAAACATTTTGAACATAGCGTTAATCTTTAACATGTCTTTTCAATGAATCTTACAGAGATGGGTGTAGGCCGTACCTTGAAGTATACAACGAAGATAGGCTCATTTCTCCTGCGATGCGGAACTACGACAGCATGCACTTGTATAACATAGCTGAAGGGAAGGTCAGTCAAGTGACTAAGTTGATTCATTTGTCGTAATTCAAAATCTATACTTCTATACTAATAATATAAAGCTTTAGAACTTTCAATGTGTGCGCTAAGTAAACGGTGATAGTTTCTCAAAAAACATGTGTTACAATATTGGTCCTCTGTAAAAGTTCTAAATAAAAGTCCGCGACAGCATGTCTAGCTTTTAAGGTTAACCTACTATAACCATTTTTATGGTTATCAAAATAGTTCTAAAATAATAATTTATATGGCATAACAATGTTTGCTGGGGTCAGCTAGTACATAATAAATATAATCTGCACACTCTTTCTTTTTTTCTTTTGATAATTCTTACGAGGGCGATTGGTGAACATGTCTGGGGTATAATATCTCTTTAAGTTACATAGTCACATAGTCGCCACTGATTGACTGCTGCTCGTGATTGTGTAACTTCGGAATAACGATGTGTTTTATTGAGATTATATTTATTTATTTCAATAACGATGAGAACGAACGAATATTCCTCAAAAGATTTATGTCTTAACGGTTCCCGTCTCTACTCATCGTAAAGATTTTTAAGTTTTAGTTTCATCTGTAAATTATGATTTTATGGTAATACACTTTTTTTATTTGAATGCGTATTCATTTGCTTTGAATTATCAGATAACTATGAATTAAACAATCCTAAGGATTATCATGCAATAAAAATATATATAGTTAATACAAAAACAATAACACTACATTTTCCATTATAAAAACAGGTTAACTTAACATGTAAATAGAACATATATATAACTAGCAGACCCGACAACGCGTTGCTGTGACTAAGGTTACATACTCAATTTTGCCAATTACCTTACACCGCCATCTGTTAGAATTTTATGGAACTAATCCATTGTAAGATATTAAACAAATAATTAAACAAACTATAAATTGAGATGTAAGCTATCCTATCTTTTAAGTTGGATCAAACTGGACACGGTGTCCAAAATTGATTTAAAATCGGTTGAGTAGTTTAGGAGTCCATCGCGGACAAACACCGTGACATGTCATTTACATATATTAAGATATTTTTATTTTATTTTATTTTTTATTTTATTTATTTTTTATATCTAGTAACATATGCATATATATGAAGTGGACTTATCAAGTTATAGCTGGCACGTAACTAATTATTGAGTGTGGTGTCAGGTAACGCTGCCTCTAGACAACACGGTGACGGGCGACGTGGTGGTGGTAGCGTACCACGCGCGGCAGCAGCTCGGCCGCTTCCAGCGCGTGCCCATGCTCTCCGTCGCCTTCCACACCGGCTTCCTGCACTACGACCAGCACGTCATCAAGTTCACCAGGTAAGTTAGTGTTCACTTGTCGGTTCGTAATAGCTAGATTATATATAGTGCTGTCAGTAATAGAGGTCTATTCGATAATTCAAGTTAAACATAAATATACGTGAATAATAAAGGAAAAAAAAGTAATTCGATTTTTAAAAAAAAAACGCTACCAATCTATCTCCTTTTTTCCATAATTATAAATACATCAATGTTTATTCAATTTCTCTCAAAAACTTGTAATTTGTGTGTAAAAGCATTGTGTGTAAAAGTAAAAAATGTAAAAGTGCTATATACTAAAGCTTAAATTCTACTTATTCATGATATAGGAGGATTTAAATTTATTTATTACGATTTTTTTTCTTACAAGTTCATACCAGTAGTAAATTTCGCTTGGTAAACAAATACTTTTAATGTTTATTCATTTCCTGATATAACTTAACGTTATTAAACAGGGTCCTACATACGACTACCACTTAAATGAACCGCTTGTCCTAACAAAAAATCGTAAAATGAAAACTTTCAGATCAGAAATAGACGGTATAGACGAATCGTCGCCGGTGAACGAGCACTTCTCGTCGAACGTGTCGGTGGTGATCAGTCTGGTGGTGCAGAACGGCGAGCGCCGCAAGCCGCGCTCCGACCCCTGGGAGCACGACCACTCGTTCGCAGTGCGGACACCCGACCTGCTCTTCTCTACCACCTTAGAGAGGGACGAGACTATCGATAACTTTGGTGAGTGGTTTCCGGATAATAATTTTGCCCCAACCCTTTTAATAGGGTTAATGTTTTAGTGATAAAATCAATTTAGTTTAATAAACGGAAAGCTAAGGTTCAAACTTAAATCCTGGAATGTGAAAACGATATATATATAAGTTTTATGCATCAATGGAAACTATTTTCCAATATTGATTTATTGAATTTACACTCTTAACATCTGTGAATCTATGTGATTCAGCTTAGGGATACATAATTATGGTACACTCTAAAGACCTCAATAAACTGCAGTTTAAAACAGAACATCTTATATATAGCTTCGAAAGTAAACTACACTTTGTACTACTTTATAAAGCATGTAATTTATGTAATTTATAATATGTTATATTCACGCAGCTAACCTTCAGAGAAACGCTGCAGTGAAACCTCAAACAAGTACGTTGTGTAGCAATTGGTAGTTGACACTTGTGAATAATCTTATAAATAATGACTTCATACAGTTTATTTTTGTACAGCATTTAACATTAATACCATTTCATTGTTTTTATTTTAATAAGGTTTTCTTTTAAAAGTGGTTTTTAAGTTAATTATTTAATAAACTTATGTATTATTTATTTCATGGACACCTTTATGAATACACAAGCACATTACTGTAGTATCATAGTCCATGTTTATCTGTCGTCCTGCACTAAATTAAATGGCATATTTAATATCATTGTTACAATTCATTAATTTTATTGAAGCATGCAAAGCAAGCTTTCTTATACGAAAATTTGCTGAACTGAAATGGTTGGTTTTCAATGAGAACTTTCAAAATTAAAGTCCTTATATAATCATTCACTTTTATGTTTGCAATTAATTAGTATTGAGATCGCTTTTAATAGATTTTATTAGGTTTTAACATTAGTGCAAAAGCTCTATTTTGCAAGTTTCGGATACAGCACAGCATAAAGTTTCTGCTGACTTGCTTTACACATTTTTATGCACTTTATACGCCGAAGAACATTACGAAGTCTGATAATATAATCTCAAGGGATAAAAAAAATAATAGGATCATATTTACAATTAAACTCTTCATTCACGATTGGTAATAACAACTAAAAAAATCAAACTTCTCACTAGCATCCCATAAACCTTCCGCTTACTTATGTAATTCAAACATTCGTATAAAGTCGACTTTGTCGTCATTAGTTACTGCGGACTATCCTCCGAGAGAGGCCGAGAAGAAGCCCCCTCGTCCCGCGCCCCCCGCGCCCCAACGCCCGCCGCCGCCCCAACAGCCGCCGCAACCGCAGCCGGAGGCCACTACGGCTGACTTCCTCAATCTGAGTAGCGAAGTTAAATCTGACAAAACGGAGAAACCAACGCCCAAGTTGAAGAGTGACGATTCCTTTGACTTCTTTGGTATGATGGAGAAAAAAAATGAAGACGCGTTTGGCGATTTCCTAAGTAGTGGCGCTGCTGCTGAGAATACTAATGTGCGTATAATTTTAGTAATTTACATTAGGAACAATAATAATATGGCCATGTGAGGATAAAAGAATTATAACACATACATTGCTCAATGAAATTACGTTGCTGCAAGCTTGGAAAATTGTTTTTACGCAGAATGAAAGGCATGAAAGGTAGTAAATATAATTAATAGGTAGAATAACTGTTCCTCACAATAGCTTCCACTGATAGACATATGGCTCCACTAACTTTTGCCGGCTTCTGAATTCAGTGGGTACTGCTGTTGCTGCTGGTCTACCAGTTGTCACCAGTTTATTGACCTGGGCGACTTATTTCCATTTTTCCACAATCTTTTCCTTCGAGGACCTGTCTTACCTAAGTACTATTGGTCCTTCGAGCAATGCAACAGACAATGGTCATTGAGCTATCTTCGTCACGATACATAGTCATTAAATTTAACATTAATGTAACGAATTACGACTATTATTCTCGTAACGTAAAGATATTCCCGGTCATCAGCTTTCATGTTTTTTCCAGGCATTTTCATCGGAGTCCATATTCGGCGACCTGCCGGCGCCGCCGACAGAGCCCGGTAACGTGAATTCGAGCGATCCGCTCAACTTCGACCCGTTCGGTCTCAATGACCCATTGCCGAAGCAGGAGCCCGTTTTAGCGCCACAGCTTATTAAAGATGAAGGTTATAATTTTATTTTATTATCATTACGATTCAATAATAAAAATCGGTATTTCTTAAATGAGAACAAAAACAATAACAATTCATAATCCACTACGATGCTACTCAAAGGCGCCGCCATGGTCTACCAACTACGACATTGCCATTAACGATGTCTAGCGGTTATCTATCCAATTGGATTTCCTTCCCCAATTAAAACTACCATAATTTAAACTTGCCATCAGGTAAGATTATAATCAAGCATTAACATATATATAACAAATCGTTCGAATTAAACACGTTTAAAATCTGTAAATAAGTGGTTTGTTTTAAAAAATAATATGTCTGTTATAGGGAGCCGACCTCAGAGCGTGCCGCTGGAACAGAGTCAGGGACGGAAGGACCCGTTCGCGGAGCTCGGGGTGCTGGAGGCGGGCAGCGCGGGCGCCACGCCGCTGGTGACGCCGCGCGCCTCGCCCGCACACACGCCGCACACGCACACGCCGGTGCACGCGAACACGCCCGCGCGCTCGCCCGCACACCAACCTGATTATAGGTGAGCCAGCGAACGTTGTCTTGCTATATTAATTATGATTTTTTTCACGTTATGGCCGAAAAACCCCAAATATCTTACAGAACCCTATTTTCTCCAAAATAAAATATAGGCTATGTAACTCGTGTATAATACAGATTTCGAATGGTGAAAGATTTTTTTAAATCTGTCCAGTAGTTTTTGAGCCGTTGTAGTCATTACAACCAAACAAACAAAGTTTTTCTCTTTGTAATATTAGTGTAGATTATAGTTTTGTTAACACTTTTAAGCGATGTATGATCTTACTATTGTTTTTGCTTCTACTGGTGATACTATGTGTTGAGACAACGCCTTCGATCTTGCACTCGTATACAAATTTCATCATATAAGGTGAATGTTATAGTATGTACTTTTAATGCTATGGTATTATGAATTTAAGTCACCTTTATATTCTTTATTATAAGTAAGTTCTTTCGTAACGATTGATTGAAAACTAACCTTGCAAATGTAAAATAAATAAAAAAAGCTTTTATTTTCTTAAGTGATATCTACCAAGCAAGGCTTACACCATGAAAGTTTATTTGATTTCTATACTGGCGTTGGCAGTTCACTCGAACTACTGACTTAATGAAAATATCTTCCATTTAATGAGATGGTATTTCAATAATGTATGTACATCGGCAGCCGCACTCACTTCGACACGGCCAAGCCGCCCGCAGAAGAGAAGACCAAGAAGTCGACGGACGTGTTTGGAGACCTGCTGGGGAGCCAAGGGTACGATTTCGCTAAGAAAGACAGCGGGCCCAAAACTATGAACGCGATGCGCAAGGAAGAGATGGTCAAGGAAATGGACCCCGATAAGCTAAAGATTCATGAATGGGTGAGTGTCGCAACGTACGGCCAGCTACCGTCCGGCGTCCGCATATTTACTTTATATTTATATAAAAATAACCTGTGGTAGGCTTCAAATTGATTCAAAATTCTTAATTTACTTTCATTGCAGTTTCTAGTTACTATATGTTAAACTAACATAATAATATAATCATTCCCTAATAACTCTGCCTATTTCTTTTTTTATTTGTTATTAACACGTAATGCACTTTATAAAAAATATTACAGTAATTGGGAAGAACAATTGAAAGCGAACCGTGAGTTGTATATAAATAAGATAACAGCGCCTTAGCAATGGTACCGTGCCCCAAACGTTAGGGCTTTTCTGACTATGAATGAATTGTGTGAAACAACCACCGAAACGGGCGCGTGCAAGGGAGGCGATGAGCGGCGAGTCTCTTTCGTTACAATCATCACTTAACCTAGCGAATATCTTCGTATGAAGATTTATCTGCAACGTGTTTTAGAAGACTTATAAAGTTTGGCTCAATTTTCTCCCCTGTCTAGAAGGTTTTTACACTGTTTCAGACTCATTATTCCGTAGGTATTTGTTAACCGACTTCAAAAAAAGAATGAGATTTTCGACCTTGTCGTACGGTTCTATATTAATTTGAGTGACATCTGACGAGTAGTTTTACAGTTTACTTTATTAATGCGCATCTACTTGATTTCTTTCTTTCTTCTTTGTCCATGACCAAAGCGATTATAATATATTATGTGCACGGTACAGACGGAGGGCAAGAAGGCGAACATCCGCGCGCTGCTGTGCTCGCTGCACTCCGTGGTGTGGGAGGATTGTCGCTGGACGCGCTGCGACATGTCGCAGCTCGTGTCGCCCGCCGACGTCAAGCGCAACTACCGCAAGGCGTGTCTCGCCGTGCATCCCGATAAGGTACAACACTACACTATATACTACTGTTTGTAACAGGGAAAGAGAAATAACATATTATTATTTATTCCACCATAAAGTAACCACACGATAATAACATAAATTAACAATCCTTATTATTATAAATGTGAATATAATTTTGTTACGCTTTCACGCCAAAACTATTCAACTGATTATCATGAAACTTTGTACACGTATTCTTAGAGGTTTTAGGACATAGGATACTTTTCAATAAATAAATATATATTAAAAAAATTATCTTTGATATTTTTTTATTGCACTTAAAAACTTAAACTTAAAATTGCATCTTAAAACATCTTTTGGACAGAATTGTAAATCTGAACAATTCTCGAGACCACTAAACAGAAATCTACATTATTTTGTCATGAAATAATATAAATTTACAGTCGTTATAATATATAATGTTATGTATTTTCTCTCAGCAAATGGGGACATCGAATGAGAACATAGCGAAGATGATATTCATGGAGCTAAACAACGCGTGGAGCGACTTCGAGAACGACACCAAGCAGCAGAACCTGTTCCAGTCTTAAAATACCACATCAACAATTGCAAATATACGGATATTTCTCGCTGACCGTGGATATAAACTTGTTATATAACTTTCCACAATATTTAAGAGATAATTTCGTTAATGTAAAGCGAATATTGGCTTTATCATCATATAGATAGCCTACAATAAGACCAAGGACTGTCCGAGCTTTGAAAAAAAAAAACAAATTAAAATGTATACATCTTTGTTCATTCATTGATTTAATATGTACAACTGAATTAAGTTTAATTAGTTTAGAAGCAGTAGTCTCCTATTATCGTAGCTTAAGGATAATATAACCGCGATGGCATTTGTATGGCACTTTAAGTTTATATTCTACATAACATTTTGTACCCCGATAAGAAAATAGCATGTAATACACATAACTTATATATATGGATGAAACGAACGCCTGGGTTGCTTTTTATTTCAGTTTCGAAATAAAACTATTTTAGTCGAAAAGATGACAGTATGATGTCGTTAATTGTATAGTTGTAGTTTTAATATAATACAATAATTTCTATAATAATATGGATTCTTATAGAAATTAATAGGAAGCGATACTCATATTATATACTTACGCCGATTTAATATTTAATTATTGTAATAGTTTATTCGTTATTTGAGCTTCTAAATATAACTATATTATGTACTATGTTAAAAATAAAATAATAATTATAGTATGGATCGTAAACTCCGATAATAGAAAGATATTTAATTAAAAAAAAACATTGAACATTTGGTTTATCTTAAGGCTGTCTCATTCTCTTTTTATCAAAGTTACATGTTTTTTATTTTTGCCAACAAGTATTTATATTAGTGTCATATTTGATGCCGTATTGTCAACGAACTAGTAGAAAATATACGAGCTTCTAAACGATAACTGGCACTAATATGACGTATATTGGTTTTGAAAATGTAAAATAGATTGTAATATTGCAACTTATTAGTTTTAAGTGTTAAGATCACGATTATTGTGGAATTAAACAAGGCTACCATATTAAGTTGACGGGTTAGGGTTCATAATGTAAATTAAATGGAGATTCACGGTATTAACTAGAGCGATAAAATATTTCATATAATCTGGTGCGTCTGGGGTATTTTCTTTATTGTTAGAAACGCAGAAGAGGTGTAGGCAATTAATAATATTTAATTTATTACGTCAGTTAACATGTGAATTGAGCTAATTCCTCATGTGTAATAAACAATGATGGGTTGGGATATCTATGTTATTTATACCTATTTGAAGACTTTCGTCCTGAGAAAACAGGTATCAGTTAAATAAAAAAATGTTAAAATTTGAAACTTGTATTAGCAATTTTCTCTAAGTATCTAAATCTTATTTAGTATTCTAGTTTTAAGGACAGCTCTCCATACGCTGTCATTTCGTCATACATGCGTTCGATGATACAATTGTTGAAAAGTAGCATATTGAATGTATTGTTGCATATTGTAGACTTTAAAATACTTATCTTTTACTTTATCAAAACTTTCACAGGGTGTATTCGACCAAATGTCAGTGACTAACTTTCGAATAGTACTGATTAATAAATGATTACAAACTATGAAGTACTATGTAGAAATAGTATGAACAGAATACAATATTTATAAAGCGCAACCCAACATTTTATCAGTAATTAAGCCGGATTATAGTATATGTCCTTCTTCATGCTTTAAATTGAACGATTTATTTTCAGGAAGCTTTGTCGAATACACCCTTAGTGCTTTAAAAATATTTGAAATTGGCTTATTCTTAGGAATACTTGAATCCTTCGGTACTTTTGGAGTACAACCTGTAAATTCCAAACATTTTTCTTATATGTTATATAACTATATATTCTGATAACATCTTGTGTAACGGTGCCCGATAGTAAAAGTATCTTTGTAGTAAAGATTCAATTGCTATGGAATATACAGAATTGTGTGGATGGGATGTGGTAGCAATTACCATACAGTCTGATAGTCGTACTTACGTAGCTAAAATTATTTAATATAAGTTTTATTTCGATGGCTATAAATTATGGACACGTTAAATTTTGGTTTAAAATAGATCTATAAAATTGCATACGTTGTTGCTAAATCGGTTTCATTGGTATTTAAATTAATTATAGATAAATATTTATTGTATTCTATACGCCGGGTACTCGAGAAAAGTTTAATTGAAAGAGATTTATATGTTTCGTTGTATGTTGTATTTGGGGGTGCAAGTTTATGTATACAATACTTTGGTGTTACAATTTTGTATAGGCGATGCTTGAGTTAAGTTTGTACATTCCTTGTAGCGGGATATAATCGTGTAATCGTTAGTTGTAGCAAAGTTATTTTCATACATTAGCAGAGGTTTAACTCACAGTACAGCTCTGATACGTTCGAAGACATTGAGACATTTTCATATTTGTCATCTTTGTGATCAGATTGACGGAACAAAGTTTTATAATAATTTGATATTGTCTCGATTGTGTGTTATTGATGTAATTAATGTTCATTGAATGTTCTCTGTGTAAGTTTTAGTTTGGATTATTTTTATTCTGTAACGTCACGAGGTTTGTAGATTATTCGTCAAATTTAGAGCGTCATATTTATGTGAGCCAGTGAAAACTGTTCCTAGTTGTATTTATTGTAGGCGCTTGTGTGGGCCCGTCGGCCTACCAATTACCAGTGGCATATGATTTTAGATCAGTGAAGTATCTTTGTTTAGAAGTGGATCAATAACTGCAAGTGTTATGTATATTTTGCTTAAAGTTAATTTACGCAGTGAAATAACTTGTTCGAAAATAAATAATTGCATAAACCTACTTCCTTTTTTATTTCTCTTAATGGGTATTTTTTTTCAACAACATGTAGCGAAAACTTATTTTGAGGACACAAAAAAATTATAACAAGACATGAATTAAATACGTAACTGTTTCATGCGTTCAACGCGCATTTTTAATAATTTAAACTATTATATTAATAACAAATTTAATTATCGTCAGGAGCAAGGAAATGTATAAGTGGACCCGTTTATAACTAATGAGTAACCTTTTGTGTGTGTGTGTGCTAATGGCCCACTACTGAACACCAGTCTCCTCATCTCTGAGGTGGTGTAGAGCATACTCCACCACGCTACTCCGATGCGGATTGGAGGGGTTAGTAGCCAACCCAAGTGTCGGAAGTTTTTAAGCCGCCCGAAGGCCTCCCGACATGGTTTGACAACTTATTTACCATAACAACCCAATACCATTTAATAAACGATAATAAAACATGGAAGACTTTTAAAGTTTTATTGGAACTTAAAAATAAATGTGGGTCCATCGTCAGCTGTGCTCCATCTTAACGTCCAAGCAACCGTATCGCTCGAGCAACTCCTGCTTCTTCCGCCGCAGCAACGCCTCCTCGATGTCCTTCTGCGAGGGTACCGCCACGTGCGACGTGAGCGCCTCCTTCGGCTCCTCGTCGTCATCGACCCGCTTGTCTTCCGGCTACGGAAAACGGTAATTTAAAAATCAAATGAAGAAATGTTTATTATCTTTTGTTACCAACATAAGTGCGTAATTAAAAAAAACGTTCAGCTTTTGAAAAATTACAAATATGAAATGATAAGCCTTCAATCAAAGGCAATTTATTACGAAAGAACGCTTCTCGTTGTGTAAGATAACTTACATCCTCCGGGTAAATGTTCTCTTCTTCTGCCATATCTTGATCTTTATCTTGCTCCTTATTTTTTTTCCATTCCTGTACTGCTCGCGCTATCGCTGCAAACAAATTAAGGCAATTGTAAAATAACTAAACGTCCAACTTATTAACCAGTGTTTAAGTCAATAAAAATAAAAGACTACCAATATGACTTATCTATTTGTGTAGGAGGTAGTTTTCACTGTTAGAATGCTAATTAATTGACTTATAAACTTTGATAAAAAACATGTTAATGATATATTAGTATGCACGACGATCATGCGAACCAAATAAAACGTATAAAAAGGCAATTTGTCATAAAAAGAATCGATAAAGATTAGTTCCATTGACATACAATTTAAAATTCACAAGAATAGTACATTGTCAAATTGCAACATTAAAATTAAATACTGTTTTAATTTTTAATAATTGCTTTACCATAACTGATTGGACATAAATTCACTAATTTGTTGAGAACAATGAACCAGCGTCTACTAATATCGATTGTCTATCGATATATTGTCAATACTATCGAGACCTCGAACTATTACGTCACATATGTACATATTGTGACGTCAGAATAATATCGATAGTCCTTCGATAGTATACATCAACATCAATATCAATACATGAAAATCATGATAAAAATGAACCTTTCTTCTCGGCTTCCTCCTCCAGCGGCACGAGCAGCCCGTCGTCGTCGTCCCTGTACCCGTAGTAGTCGGCGTCCACGTCGCGCATGAGGTCGGCCCGCGTGCGGCGCGGCGGCGGCGGCGGCTCTTGCTCGAACAGCTCTCTCACACCTGCCACCGTTCAACCAACCACGTTAACCTGACCTCCTCATGTTTTCAGTGTTTGACACATTTTTTATAGACAGAAAGCGCTTGCTTACATATCTGCAACTACTTCGTATTATAGGTGGCACGGAAACACAACGAAACACTTGTATCTATATCAATATAGATTTACCGTATTATGGGTAAAAGAAGTGTATGACATATTTACACATTTCTAAGCCTGGTATGTTAAACATAGTATATATTATCGTAATACTAATCAAAACAATGTCAATACAAAAAAATATCTTTAACAGCACTAATGGACAAGATAGGATATTTATATAAGCATAAATATCTAGACATAAATAATTAAGATCCAATGAACGATCAATCATATCAGTTCAGTTGCAACATCTCATTCTTCGTTTGGACAAAAAATATTTTAACTAAATGCCTTTTCAAAATTATAATTTACGTTACAACCATATAGATTTCCTGTTAACTGTTCATAGGTAAAATTCTGGTCAGGAGGTTCTTTATAAACAAATGGTTAACTAACCCGGTAAATCCTTCGCAGCTCCAAAGTATTTGTAGCCCCTGTTTCCAGGAACTTCTTTGCCATCTTGGTCCAACATCTTTGGCCCTACACGAGCATGATCGGGCCCACCGAGAGCCTTTATTTGTACTTCCCAGTGACGTTTCTCACGCATCAGTTTATTTATTTCGTCGTTGAGGTCTCGTATCCGGAACTCTCCAAGTCCAGCTAAAAGTTATTACATATAATTAATGTTAACGAATAAGCGGAAAGTAAATATTGTATACAAGTTAATATATTAACCAAATATCAGAGTAAAACATTAGAAGCAGGATACATATTAAAATTATGGATGATTTAAAAAAATCGTATTTTCAAACAGATCATTATTTTTTGTTTTTGGATTTTTTAGATTTTTTGCTTTTTTTATCTTTCTTCTTGGCCACGTTAGTTTTACTTTTTCCTTTCTTAAGTTTATTTTTAGCTTTCTGCGATTTATCTTCTAGTTTGGCCGTACTACATTGTTGGGAGATTTGGTTTTGTTCAATTCTTTTTGAATCTGGAAATTTAGGCGTAACTAACTCAATTTCTAAATCGGTTTTTTTGTCCTTAGTTTCAAGTTTTTTCCCAATTTTAAGTATGAACACATCTTTATTTGGATGTATTTCCTTTTCAATATTTATAGGAGCTGGACAGTTAGATGGCGTTACATTTACTATTTTCTTGTCCCTTTTGTCTACAATCGCATCACATTTGTTGTAAGTATACTTCAAATTAGACGTATATGTATGATCTCTAATTTGAGATGCGTCACGAGGTAGTTCGAATTGAATCTGATCTCCAGTGGGATGTAAGGGGCTGTCACATGTGCATAAGTCTTGTATGGTTTCATATTTTCCCGATCTCTCTACTTTTGTAGTTTTTGGTACCTTGATTTTTAATTCGTTTTCGTTCATTTTTGTAAATATTTCATCATATTTTGGCCCCTCATCTGTAATATAATAACAGTATATGTATCATTTACTTGTCAGTAATACGGCGCATTAGTTATTACACCAGATTATTAGGAGTACCTCTATGATTATTATAAAAATTTTGCGGAACCGGCGCTCGTTTTAAAGATTCCTGCGCGCTAGAGTAATCGGAATAAGGACTTCCAGATCTTCTAGCAGATGAATTATTGCATGTACTATGTGGATGTTCTTTCCTACTAAAGACTGCATCTTCGTCTAGAAGGATTTTTCCGTGTCTATCCATTTCCACTTTTTGGCATGAGTAAAGGCTCATTCCATGATCTTCTTTCATAAGAATCGATGTGCCTTGTGGTTTTGACGTGGCATTAAACACTGTTGTGATCTCCTTGCCAAGGAACGACATACGAGTTGTTATTTCGATAACACCTATCGGATCACTCTGATCATTATTGCAACACGCCAAATAAAACAAATTTTTGGAAAGTGGAGTTGAAGTAGTGCAAAGAATGTTATCATTTGGCTGCTCATCAGTCCATTTTCTACAGAGTTCTTCACGCAAGGTGGCAAATTCGTTTGTATAATCCATGTAAGTTTCAGCTATTTTTGTGACACAACTTGAACAAGGAGGTTTTTTTGCAATTTGTAAATTAACTATAAATTCATTTATTGAACAAATTTTATCATATGTCATCGCAAACAACGTAGATTTGCCTACATTCAATTTGTTAAAATTACTAATTTTTCCGTACGAAGGATCGTATAAAATAATTGGTTGTTTTCCAAGAAATGATGCAGATATAACAAGATTATCATAACTAAATTCAAAACATTCACACTTCATATGAATTTTGTTAATGATAAGTTCGATAAGAAAAAGATGATATGGGAAATTTACATCCTCATGTTTAACTATACCAAATTCCTGTTTAGCCCGACTTATGTCCTGTGACAAGTGCTTTATTGATTCCTTTAAAGCATTAGCTTCATTTGTTAGTATTTTACTCATATTGGATATTTTATTTATATTACTATTTAATTCTGGTGACTGTGAGTGATCTATGCTCTTTGACAGTTCCTTTACGGTCTCCGTTATCTCTTCAACATACTTCGTTATTTTACTTCCTTGAGGTTGAAGGTATGCGATGGTTTCTTGGATGTTGTCTTCTACATTTTGTGACTTTATATTAGGATTGTTTAAATTAACCTGATCCATCTTAATGCTTCCATTTTGTATTGGTTGTGTTTCGATATTAGACATTACTTCTTGGGTTTCTGATCTAATGCTGGGACTGTTTGGACTCCCGTCTCTTTGTTTTGTAGACATAGTTCGATTTAAGGATCCTCTTTCTGGTGAGTGAGGGTTGCTAATTTTTCTAAGAGGACTGCCATGAGTTGGTGGAGTCGATTTCGGCGACGATATTTGTAAAGGCTTGGTTATTGATATATTCGGCGATTTTACACTCGAATCGTTTCGTAATTCAATACTTGGGCCTTTTGGAATATAAGTAGACGGTAAAGCAACTTCTTCAGTATTTAAATCTTCCATACTAATGTAATTTTCAGAGTAAAAAAAAAAAGGAAATTTAAGGAATTGTTATTTATCACATTTTAAAATAATCATGGCCTAATGGATTGCGTGACTTTTATTAAACTTGAATCGAAGCATACTTTTTAGTTAAGTCTGATGATTTATTAGTGTTCGTGTGCAGTCTTTTGATTGGATCAGAAATTATGATGAAAACTCTCGTGTATTTACGGATTATAACTTCGATTAAGATCGGATTCGATTCCCAGCGAGGCGGAAATTTGAATTATGAGTTTAAATTTCTATTCTCCGTCTGGGTGTCTGTGTTAATTGTCTTTCTGTGTTGTTCATGGCACCCACGACACGGGGTATCCTAGTGTGGGGCTACGTGTTTGGCGTTATTTATTTATTATTAATACTGTTAATGAATTGAATCCTGCTAAGATTAAGGATAAAGCACCAGGCCCTATTGTAAGTTGACTTGAGTTGTTCCATCCAAGTTGATCATGTATTCTGACAGTACTGATATGTAGTTAGTTGCCTTGATGGTTTTAACCTAATCGACATCTAACTCCACAAAAAAACAACCATATAATCATGAAAAAAACACACATAACAACAAAACAACCATATAATATAACCAAACAACCATAAAATGTGTTTCAATAGTTGCAATACTAGCCAGTGGGTAAATAAGAAAATTTTCGCATCTTTTTGACCCACAATGAGTTATTATCTATTACTGCTGTGGCAGATATAAATTGATAAGTGTGAGCCTTTACCCATTTGTCGGCTTTAATGGAAGTAAATGTGCTTTGGTATAATATTTTTAGAAGCAAAATAGCAGGTGTTTATAAGTGTGTTGTTTAGATTAATACCTAAATAAAATAAGAGTTTGATTTGACTTGATATTTTTGGTTTGTATTATATCAGGTACACAAATTATACAAATGTTTACGAACCATTCTGTATCTGAGCAACTTTTTTAGCTATCTCTCTGACAATCTGTAGTCTCCATTTCTCAGCCTGTGGTAGATCGTTGCACTCTGAGGCGAGGTAAGGCCGACGCTCGCGTTGCCCCCCGGCCTCCTGTACTTGTGCAGCTCGCCACCGAGCCAATGTAGTCCTGTTTGATTACCAATATTGCATCCGTATAAATCTACTTGAAATCGATCGCATTTCTACAAATTTCCACTATACTTTGTTCAAATTGGAACCAGAATATGTAAAGAAACCATAATTTTTTTGCAGGGTTTTCACTAACTGACATATGTATCAACTTCAAACACATCATTGAAGTAACTGGTATCTTAACTTGATAATTCTTTAATCAACTTAGTATTGAGCTGTAACACCCACAACCTATGAGAGAATAAGTTAAACCAATACTAGCAACTGTTTCACCCATCAGAACCACATCACTAAATGATTTGTTGTATCATTGTGTCTAATGAGCCATTTGGGACATAGGCCTTAATAGTTACTTTATGTTAGTCGCCTAACTATGGTTGGTTGGCATTTTGCTACAGCAGTGCCAATAAAAGAATTTTTCCCAATAAAGCTAACGATAAATGTGTGCTAGATATGCCTACAATATAAGGTGCTAATAAAGTTTACAAAGCACATCATCAACAGTTGGTAACAAAAAATCATCACATCAATTAAAAAATGTCACATTGTCAAGAGCCGGCCCTTCCAGACTATGTTAAAAATATCAATGTAAAGTATTACTATTTCTTTTATAACTATTGACATAATACTCACATAGCTTTCTCTGCGTTTCTAGCCTGGAAATAAAAAATAAACAACATGAATAATAAGACTATACTTCACAATATTATACAAATCTAAATATCTTTTAGTATTCGACATCATATCCTCCACCAATCAGCACTGGAGTAGTGTGGTGGAGTATGCTCTAGACGTTCTCAGCGATGAGGAGACCCGTGCTCAGTAGTGGGCCATTAATTGGTTGAACACACACACTTGACATCTTCAAAAAAAAAGCATTAACTTATATAAAGTAAAAAAAAAAAAAAGTTTTAGCCTAAAATAATTGCAGCTGCCTAAGTCAATAGATATTACAGTGTTGTTACCACTTCATGTGTATCAGGTTAGATTTCAAATGTGTATCAGCTTAAATTTCAAATTTTTGTTCCACACCTTATGTTTCTTTTCATTTTGAAGTCAGGTGCAGTGTTACATATCCGGGTATTAGATTTAATTAGGATAAAGAGTTGTATATCAATATAAAATAGTAAAGTGTGAGTTTAAAGATTAAATTAATTATTTTAACATACCATGGCTTATAACTTGTAAGTTCTGTTTTAGCTTTTTAACTTGGGAGATGAACCTTAAAAAGTTTAGTGTATAGGAATCAAAATACACTTGCTCAATATTTGTTGGTTAACGAAATTTATTGATTAATTGAATGTATAGACTAATATTTCGGAACATAGTACACAGTTACATAGTATATAACACCGTAACTATTTTGAATCATTGGAAAAGTAAACAACATCCAACAAAATCCAATTATTCAAATCGAACCAAATCCAACACCACAGATCACTAGTCCAACACAACA
>DWJN01001486.1:0-17806 GCA_018248895.1 Carystus phorcus
GTTTGTACGTGCGCGTCCGGCGATGGAGGATTGTGCTGTAACTAAAGATGTAATATTTTAACATTTTTTAAGTCATTAAAGGCGCCTTGAGGGATTCCTGTAATAATCTGAGACTATGTTGAATGAATTTGATTATCAGAATAGAATGAAAAAAAAAGAAAAATTTTAACAGTTATAAGATTTTGATTGATGTTACAAGAAGTGTGGTTCGGTTGAAACCTTATCATGCATGAATATCATTGGGATTAGGATTTGGAGGATGGCCATTTTATCACGAAAAAACTGAACTTCTACTCAGTCTTAGGCATGCGTAGCATCTCTCTTCCTCCCACAAAAGAAACATGCAATTACAAGAAATAAACACATAATACCATCACCAATACGTGTTTCACTCCGAAACGAAGCATCATAACACTCCACGAGTGTAAGTTGCAAAGTGTCTTGAATCTTAGTCACATGACAATGAGCAGTATGATATAGTTCCGAAATAGTTTTAACCGACTTCATGTTATCACTGGTAGACAGTCCTTACGTATTGTATGTACGATTTGTTAAGCTAATAGATCCATTCACCGATTGTAGTGTTCCGGACAGCCGTTTGTGATATTTCAACTATTTTTATTTGAATATTAATGACTTTGTGACTTTCGCAACTTAGATCACCGTCAAAAGTTAAGAAATTAATTATTTAGTTTTTAATTATATAAATTTTAATAACGTCACTAATTACTTTTACTGTTTTGAATTTTGGGGCATCATTTAAATCTTTATAGACAATGACGAATACTCAATTCATTTGAAGATTTAATCATTAGTCGTATTCACTGGTATAACTGGTAACCCAGAAATATAATTAGCCACGTCTTTGGTATTTCCACCGAAAGGGTAAATTTCAATAAGCGTGACATCCATATCCACATCGTACTAACATGCAGTGACACTATTGGCTTGGCATACTGTTAATTCTAACCTGCTACGAAGAATTGCTGCCGATTCTGGCAAAGCTTTTGCATCTTCGTGAGGAATCAATAATGTTTCTTGTGCTACTATAAGACTAAACATTTGTTTTTCTGTGTTTATTTCTTTATTTTCTTTTGTATAAATGTGAGTTGGTTTATGATAATGTTATGTTTATAATTTAACCCGGATTTACTTTCAATGTTCTTCTAAGTTTATTATAATTTAATCTGAATTCAAAAATTCTTACGATGCTTTTTCGATTGTATGTACCTTTGACGCATTTCTGTTTTCTGTAGTAATATCTATAAATAAACCTCATTTAGTGAAGCCATGGTTCCGGGCAGTAATTTAGACCATGACTTTCATTGCGAACTAATAAACAGTTGAGTTTCGATTGGCATGTTCCAGCGTACCCGATGTACGAACACCTTAAACGCTCTCTAATCAGACAATTCGCGTTCAGTCCGTAGCGCTGCCGAGTAGAGGCCATATCTAATGATGAGTTCATGAGTGTCACTATTGTCTGCAGTGACTTATAGGCAGTGCGCAGGCCTGCGCAGCGAATGGAACCGTGAGCTCGCAGCTTAATGGACGATTATGCCAAACTTTGGTAATGGTGACTCGCGAAACGCATAATCGAGTCGATTTGTCATTGAATATCATTTATAACATCTATTTTAATGAATATATATTGAAATTTTTGCTATGATTAATTTCATAATTATATTATGAAATTGTAGTTTTATCAACCCATTGTTATTAGAGTGATTTAGAGGTAAATAATTTACTCGACTCTTTGTAACAAATGTTTGATTGGTTTATTTCAGTAAAATAAAGAAATTATCTTTAAGTTACTTGTACCCATAAAGATGAATATTTTAATTATCATTAACCGTTCCAATTTATTCGTACTAATAATTGGCTCATCTTCATGGCTGCTAAATGTTCAGGGATGCCTTTTTAGGATTGAGTGATTACTGTAATTGTTATGTTTTAATTACGCTCCTTCCTTTAAAAATATATAACCACTTATCAAAGAAGCATTAAAGGATATGTTAATTTTGAATAATTTTACCTTTTTGTAATTACATTGGCTAATGATAATTTTCGTTATTGATCAAACGTAAACAATTCTGTCTTTGAGACATAATTACATAATGACCTTATCCCAATTTATTCAAAAATAGTAAAACCTAAAGATAGTTTCAGGAATAAGGATATGAATAATTATAAGCCAGTTTTTCTTAGTACATTCGCGGCTACATCTTTCATGCCACCTTACATTTCTGTAAACATATAAAGAATCTCGCTTTATATTTATGTAAATGATATTTTAAAGGCACAACCAGAAGAAATGTGGCGTTGATAAAATTTATGTCATTATCTCAGATAATATGTACAAGTAAAAACAAACAGATCGAGTACCGAAGTAACAGTACATTGTTCTCAGAAACCAGGTTGATCGACCCGAAATGGTATGGAGGTGTTATTAATAAAAAATCAATCGTAAAATCTAGAATAACCTCGATAAGAGGACCGCAACACCATAAGTTGGGTGGGGGTTCTGAGAAGGCAGAACAATTCGACAGCTAAAAAATAACTAAATAGCAATTAAGGGCCGTATTAAGAGAGCCGGATGGCATGCGCCTGCGCAGTATTCTTTTCGGCATTAGGGATGCGAAAGATTCATTGTCTTGTCGACAATTTTACTGTTTTTTTTATATTTCTATATGCCAATGGACGAATCGGTTACTTACAACAACAATACTAATATCGACTTATTAATGTGTTGGTCGGATGTGACGAGATTTCTTCAAACCCTATCTGTATAAATATCCCAGCGACTAGTTATTCTCAAAGGTTACAACTTTCGTATTATGTAAATGTTTGGCACAGTGACAGAATTTAATGCAAATTTATGAAGCAGTGTGAGAATCTAGAGGCAGGTTCTCATCAAACCGTAATGCAGGTGCAAGGAAAGCTAGATAACATATGCTAATTTTAAATAGACTCGATTATTGGGAAACCTTACATTTCTCAATCCAGAACCATAGCCTTAAAATAGCTTTTAAGTTACATGAAAAGATTAAAAACATATCCAATACAGTCATATTTTTTTCTGATATAGATAACAACCACTTAGTCCATAAGGCGAAGCTTATATAAAGACTATTTTCGATTTAATCCTCTGCCCGTTGCAGATGACACTTGTTTGAATAAATTGTATACTACAAAATGATAATATCTATACAGAAACATCTTAACAAATGTCGAATGAGAACTTTTCCTAGCACTACAATATACAGTGCTTGATTATCTAATATGGATTATTTAATACGACAAACACAATACTAGTAGAACTTTAGTCGTATTTGACCTCCGTGACTATTCAGTACCAAACATAAGAGGTAAATTTGATACTCAAGAAACCCTTGACACCTGTAGTTTAAAAAACAATGCTGCTCGCTAATCGAATGCATTCAGAACTCGCAATTCCATTTTTGAATGGTCGATAAAATTCGTCATTCGAACCGTGCCACAGTTTCGCCGACGTAAACATCGTAAATCTCATTCAAAGTGTACTGTAGGTATCGATATCGATGTATTTACGAGCGATTCATTACGGGACTATAAAGTTTGACGCAACTGGAAGGACAATGCTTGGTTCGCGTCTGAAACAATCACATCTTCATTAATTACGAAGAGATTTTTTCTTATGGCATTTCTCTAAATGGTAGTGTAAGCTACGAGAGGAAAGCGGTCCCCAAAAACGTCAACAAAAACCCGTCGAATTCAAATGGTGGCCATGTAAGAAAATACAAAGAACCCTTTAATCTTGGTATGATTTCATAATTTGAAGCTCGTTTAATAAGAGATATAATTGCCTTTTTATGTTCTGCTTGGAAGTTTTTAATATTTATCGTTATGTTATGTGTAATTAAATTTCAGTTAATATATCTTTTTGCTTAAGAGAAAATTTTATAGCCGCTAATGTATTCAAGATTATGATAGATAATTTGACCGTACTCTGAAACGTTTATATTATTCGCTACAGTTTCCATTTAGAACAATTATGCGGCATTTTATTAAAGGTTTAATAATGATAATGCTCTTGTGTTGCATCCTGACTATTGTGTTGTTTTTCTTTATCAAATTAACGCGATTATAAGTACTCCTTAAACAATTATTATTAAAATAGTAGTAGAACACAGCACTTATCAATATAATAGAATTTTATTCAAGACACGCATAATCAAACTCCATTAGTTCTACTAACTAGATATTAGATTTTGATAAATAACGCACTCATAAATAACTTACTAATAAAAAAACGTGTGTGTGTACTTGTGTACGCACATCAGAAGTTATACTTTTTTGGCGTAGCAAGATAAAAACCTTTCTAAAAGTTTTATCCTTCACGTTATCCTTTTTGTAGAATAATTATTGACTTACCTTTACACTTATTACATAGTAAATAATAATGTTATCATTTATGTTAGTTAATGATGTAAATAAATAATACATACCGCCAACTAACCTCAAATTGCAAAGACGTAGTCAAAGTTCATGGTGTCGGTTTTTCGTGACGGAGGACGTCGGTTTCCCTAACGCACCAAAAGAAGTATAAATTCAAAAAGTCTCGCTTAACGCCATCACTAGCACCGTGTCCAAATCATTTCAGTTGCTCGTTTGTCGCGCAATTTTCGGCCGTCTTATTTGTCTTACGACTTTTTGCTGCATCTCACGACCGATGTCGAATGAGAGTAATTAAACCCCATTCCCACGTACGTGCAATTTTTTGGCTGCTTCAAGTAAACAAATGAGCTTTGTGAAGCGATAATTAATAACATGTGTATTGAAAACGGGTAAAACTGGTGTAAGAGTTGATTGTTGATGTTGTTATGTCTTTATCCTACATTTAAGAGTTGAGGTATAATATTTGTAACCACTTTTTGCGTACTTGTGCATATTATTTACATGGCCACTGGAGTGATGCACAGTATTTACATAACGGTTATACGATTACAAACGTAAAGCATGAGATTGTTTGCAATTGAACTAACTGTTTTTTTTTTCTGGCATTTAAGTTTTATACATTATAAGTATACACATAATAAGTATAACAGGTATTTCAAAAATTTTCACGGCACCTGACTTTTGGAGCCCGTTTGAAATCGATATATATCCAAATTGATAAGTTCTATTATATGCATGTCTATTTTCTGTACGACTTAACAGTTTAAATTGAAAGTTAACTCCTTCCATTCAGTCGTAAAAATTAAGATATAATTAAGGCAATTGAAGTAACAACAGACAGGCACGCAAACTTAACACATATGCATTAACCTTCTTCTACAAAAACCACTAACTAATACGGCAATTTAAAAGCTGCTACCGAATTGTAAAATGTAATTAACCGTAACCAACTCTTTGTTTCAGGTGCTAAAAACAGAAGGATGAGACGTGAGATAATCGACAGAGTAAGGGACTCGTTTGTAAAACATGATAAAGATTTTATTTCATAAAGAAAAGATGATAATGAAGAAGAAAATGGGAATGATAAGACTAGAACAGACTTGACGATAAACAAACCGGTGCTAAAACTAAACGATACTTTCGACTATGACACGTGAATAGTACTGTTCTAAGTGGTGTTTTGAACTGATTGTGATAGTGTAGACGGACTAGATGATGTTATAGTGCTAGGACTCTGAATAATGCCTGATCGGGAGTCTGTAGGCGGTCCTGGGACTACAGGCAGCGGTGGTTTCTTGCCACTACAGTTCCCCTCGGCCTTCGCAGCTTTCCATGCATCGACACCTCCAGGAGCCCCAGCGACAGCTATGCATCACGCTTCGCATTACCATCATCACGCCCAGTAAGTAGCTAATTTATCTATAATTGATTCTCTAATTAAAAAAAGTTCGGAAGTATGTGACGATTATTATAATTTTTTACCTCTGTAATTGTATGGTCATAAAATAATCATGTTAATTACATTGCCAAGAATTAACGTTTCATGCGTATTCTAATTATATATTATTTTTATGTACCTGCGTACTTTAGAAATGTTTAACCCATATCGTCTTGATTTTTAGCCGGCATCTAAAATATAAGCTTTAACAAGAAGCTTTTTAGTTGTATATATACTAACAGATGCTTTTGATAAATAACAACATTAATAGTTTCTCTGGCTTTTAGTGTTATCTCAAACTTAGTCGTACATTATTTTGACGTACTACTTAGTTCATTACACAAAGTAATAAATTTGGAATATTGTATTCAAATAGGTTCACCGATAACAAGAGTGAGATAATTATCGCAATTCATGAACTAACGGCATGAATGCAATGAACATTGTTTGTATGTCTACGTTTAATTTATTATCTTCAATCATACTATCGCTTGCATATTCATGAGGTTTTATAGAGACGCAGATATTTATTTTATTATCAACATCAATGACTCTTTATTTAAGCGTCGTTTTTTGTTTAAAAATTTCTATGTGGATGATAAAACTGTTTTTATTATTGTTTTATCCTCGCAAACGTATTCTATTAATCCTGTACGTTTACATTAAGAACGCGTGCTGTAAACTCGTTAATTTTAAATGGTTGCTTAAAGGCATAACACTAAAAGAAACTGTATACATTAAAAGCATCTATCATGACAGACACCTTTGATAGTAAGTTGATTTCGTACGTCATTTTCTTGAGTTGTTTTTGCAGCACTTTTAAATTTTAATACCATTGGAGTATTCCTTATCATAACTCAAGGGATTATATTCGAATGGACTTAGTGCGGTTGTATCTGATGAATCCATCTACATACGTAATTTTATTGATTCTCTTGCAGGGCAAGTGTCCTTTTAGTATTACGATCGTTTCGTGTTCTCTACTCGTTCCGAAACGCCAGGTCCGTTTATTGGACTAGTCCATAAAATAGAGTGGTTCATTAAGCTTTTGCGAGAACATGCCACAAGACCTTTTTATTGCATAACCGCATGTGCTACCTTTTTATTCATCCATAATATTTCAACACTAATTTTATCCAACATTTTCAATTAAAAACCACCCTTATTGTATGCAATTATATTCGCATTAATTTCTTGCACATTTTTCAATGTGCTATTATATTGCTTGTAGCGTACAAATTCAGTATTTTATTATTTTGTAGGAAACGAATAATGTAGCAGTTTCTTCAATAAGAGCTCAGGTATAATTTTTTGATTAGGCTAGAGCGTTTGATCCGTAGTTTACGGCCGCGAAGTCATAAAATTGCCTCCAGGTGAGTCGAGGTGCTACTTAATAATAATATATTGCAATAACGGTACGATCAGGAACATTAATCTCTTTTAAACGACTATATGCGGGACTTAAAGGATCGATTTTGAATCAATGAGCCCCTGACAAATGATGAACAGGAAGTCATCAAAGAGATTGAGACGTTTACTATGTTAGGACGAACGATAATAAAAGCAGGACGGAGCGTTTCAACAAATGAGTGTGTCCGCTCAAATTATGTGATGTATGGCGGCCAGACTTGCGGCCCAGTGAAATGATTAATACTCGTGTATTGCCTCTGGTATTTTACTTTCACGTGTTTATGCTACGGAATTAAAGTTCTGAAACGTTAGATTACAAATTATATTCTATGTAACGAATTATTGTGAACTATTACCAACTGCATTTTTTTCCTATGGAAACGTAAAATCGATCATTATACTATTGTTATGTAATAAAAGCTACCTTATATGAATATAATGTTGTTAACAGTTGCTTGAATGTCAATCTAAAAAGTTGTATTGTTTTAGTTTACCTTTTTCCAACCCGTCGATCCCTTTTCTTCGGTTTGTGAGCGATTCCGTCGCCGGATGCCGGGGGCCGAGTGAGCCCATTAACGACATCTCCTCGGTGCCTCATTTAACCCGCTGCTGCGATAATTGCCACCACGTGTTTATTTCCAAGCGTTCTAATTATACGACGCACAATGGGTTGGACACGATTGGTTATTTTGGCTGCGTTCGCTCCGTCAAAGTCAATTTTGTCCGGCCGCAAGAGGTGTTGCGAGTCCCCTGTCGTTTGATTCATTAACTGGAAACCTTTGAACTGATGGATTGGTATCGCGTGCCACGTCGCCTATTAATTCTGCCACGGACTTTTTAGTTTCGCTTCAGTTGTTACTTTGTTCTTCGTGCCTGTTTTGCATACTAATCTTGTTGTCTGTTTAGTGATGTCATGGTTGTATTTATTTTGAATGTATTAAGTTACTATGTATTTGTATGGTACCATATTACAATTCAGCGTTATTTTCAAGTACGAGTACTTATTTTGGTATTGAATGTTTTTTTAGAAATGTATCTGGCTGCCGACAGTGACCTTATTTAAAATACCTAGAACTTCGAATAAATTAGGTTAAGCTTTATCACGTACTTTCAAGAAATGCTCTAACACATGTGTACTTACAATAGCTGTACCATAAAGTACCATTCTCTCGCCCGCATCCACCGCGGTCTCATTGTGACTACGTCCTGTCTTCACAAATCATCGCGATGGGAAAAAAACGTATTATTATTGGATGTAAAGACAAAGGCATTACCCTGATTGGTCGACGTGTGTGGCTTGCCATTGTAATACCGAAGTGTCGGCGACAATTAGGCGCGATAACTTTATCATGGATCGGATCCGCTTCGATTTATGGTTCCATGTTCAATAATAATTCTTATTCTGTCTTGTCCAACGACGTTTATTAGTCAACATTGTATTATGAATACAAACATCAATCACAGTGAATAAATTATTTTATATACCAAAAAGTGTAGCTGCAGCTTGTCTGACCAAGTGTAAAACAATTGACTGTGAATGTTCTTCAAATAGTTTTGATGCAAGTAATATTGCTATTTTTAGAGATTATTCAGTAGACGGTACAGTACTTAACGTTGTGTTTGTAGATTAGGCGTGATGAATTAGTTTATATATAATATTTGTAGGTATATATGATAATATGGTATAATTTATTCCGATTACACTCATAGATAACTTCTTCCTGCCAACGTTTCCTGTTTTTAGAAGGATTGTTTTCTTTGTCGTGTTCTCTTGTCTACTGTCTTCGCATAATAGATTATCTTTTACGTTTATCTGTGAACTTGTATTGATTTGCTTACCACCTTAAATGTTAGGTATTACAACTAGTTATGTCTTTAAGAGTCTAACGTTTGTGAGTAAGTTTTTTTTCATTCTAGTTATCAGCTTTTAACAATGTTTCAATAGAAACTTGTGGGTGTTTGATAAATATTTATTTGAAAATAATGCTAATTAGACCTAGTAAATATAAATAAATAAAATAATAAACCTTAATAATAATCGAAACTATAATAATAAATCCTCATCCTCTTTTTATATTAAATCGAGTCGACGTTGTTCCTAATTATTGATAGTAAACCTTGTTTGTATTATCTCTAATATTATGTTCCAGATGTCTTTGTGGAAAGCACATGGATATTAAGTGCATTGCATTTGAAACTTTTTCTACGAAACTATTGTCACTTTAAAACTTGACCAAACAAGCACATGTTGTCCGGTTGGAAAAAAATGGACAAAGCATTGGGACACAGCGGTCGTTTTAGAAAGAAATTCATAATCTTTAAGAAATAACGTAAGAATTATTCAATTGATATATTCGCGTAATTTAGGTACGTCTATGTACTAATAAGTGATTGCAACTGTATACTATTAGTCTTTGTTATAATCTTTGCATGAAATTCGGAATACTGAATGAATACATTAGCATGCTTTTAAGAGCAAAATTCCACTACATCTATAGGTATTATTCTACGAATGTTCTACGTCGGTGGACTTCAAATAGAATTTTGAGTTTTGCTTTAATAAGATTGTATTTTATATTCAGTCATAGTTCTAATTTTTCGAGGCATAATTATTTACATATTATTTTGAAAGTTGATGAAGCGAGAGAAGAACGTCAGAAACTTAGAAAATTTAAGGAAATGCTCTCTGCCTACCCCAAAGGGAAAAAAGCGTGATTGTATATATGCATGTATAATTGTTTACTTTGATATTTGGCCGAATCCGCCCTTAGTACTAGGATCGTATAAATGTCAGAGAATCCCAAGCACATTTTTTTCTCCCGAAGAACCCTAAAAAGTATCCAATCGGTCAATCGTCCCCATAAAGCAGTTCCGGTCGTAAATTGGTCATTCCCTGCATCCGGGACCACAGAGCCGCTATTGTCATAACGCTCCGGGAATAGACCAGGAATTATGGCGATCGCTTGTACTGACGATAACGGATGGGACGTCAGGTTATTAAGTGTGGGTATACAATCGTGTATTTTATTGTTTACAAACGTGTAATACAAGTAGGTATTGTGTTCTTGGTAAGCAACTCGTTGGTGATACGTTTAGGTCTCCTAATCAGCGTTGCGTGAGCGTAGCTACCGACACAAAACAAAGCTATCGGCTACTAAGTACTACTGTTTTCTAAGTAAGTGCGTTTGATATTTGGTTAATAAAAAAAAAACGCTGTTAATAATACTAGTTAGTTTACTGATATACTAATACAGTTTACTAATATAGTTTAATAATAATACTGCTTAGTTCATGAATTTCTAACTGACGCGGACGCCGAAATGTAATGTTATTTTGAATTTTAAGGACCAATATTCGAACATAGCGCACTTTATACAATTGTTAAAGGATCTGTAAGACCTATGCTTACAAGTAAAGTTATTTGTATTTGTAATTTTGTATTTTATTTGGTACTATAAGGTATTAACAGACACTTGAATTGCTCCTAAAATTCATACAATATTATTGAGTAGTATTCTCCCAGTAGTTGAAATTCAATCGTTATCAACAAACGAGAATTACTGTTCATCTACTGTTACATCGTAGTACATGCGAAAATAACAGTTAAGTAAAAAATCAAAGTAAAGTATTCGCGGAACTTCGCGCGCGGAACGTAAGTGTCTTTAGAACGACTCTACTGAGAAAGATATTTCTGAATACTTACGGATGATGCTAAATAAGTAGAATTACTTGCGGTTAGTCATAACTTAGTGCTGGATGCTTAGCGAGGTTAGGATTCACAGGCGCTTCCTTCTCACCTAACACGGTTTAAAAACTTAAAAAACAAAAACTTCTCATAGTTTTAATATTAACCGTAGTGTTGCGAACGTAAATTTACAAGCTGAAATATCACTATTCCTTTCCATATATTATTTTTGTTTGAGTACGTAGGTATATATGGGTATTTTTTTTGTAAGATGTTTATAAATTTCTTTAGGTTATTTTAAAACAATATTATGATTACGTCTAAAAGATCACAGCATTTTAAACCACCTATTGTCCAAATTACCCAACTCGAGTACACTAAAATAGTGCGATTCATCATCGGTGGGGAAAAAAACAATGAGTTCGAGGGGATATTTATTTTGAAAACAAGTCCAGCGCCAATATTTGGGTTAATTCGGGTTAATCACACATATCTCGTCACGTTATGCCATCTCCCACTTAGCTGGTCCGAAAATAACTGCTAGCTTACTCATGGATATATTTATTGTATGGATTTTGAAATATGAGTTTTTAATTAGGGAACGGCTGACGGAGCAGATGGATGAATGGATTGGCGTGTGCCGTTTATATACTGCACTAGCTGACCCGGCAGACTTCGTACTGCCACAATAAATAAAAAAGCATTGAAAAGATAAATCAAAACCGATTTTATAACATCGATGTTTTATTGTCTAACATCGATGATCCCTGTTTCTAAGGAAAAAGATTGTTGTTTTTTTATTCAATCCCTGGAATTTTTATTTTTAAGTACTTACCTTTTGAACCTTCCCTGGACTTCCACACATAATTCAAGACCAAAATTAGCCAAATCGGTTCAGCCGTTCTAAAGTTTTAGCGATACTAACGAATAGCAATTCATTTTTATTTATATAGATTATAAACATTGTAGTGTGAGTATCGAATTGAATAAAATACAGTCGAATTGAGAACCTCCTCTTTTTTAAAGTCGGTTAATAAAATAAATGACGCTAATACTCCTCAATTTTATGATATTTTTTAAAGAAAACATTAACATTTTAGTTCATTATTTTATATCATTATTGCATCGCATCAACATTTTGGATATTCAAAATTTTAACTGGGACGGGTTCTTATGTTTTTTATATTTTATACCAAATATTTCGGTCGAATTATATGTTCTTCAAAAAAGGAGGTTATTAAGGTTCTTAATGCGACATTTTTTATATGTGTATCTTCATAACTCTTTATTGGGTGTATCGATTTAGATGTATCTTTTTCTGTTCGATAGCTAGTACTCGCCTTGTAATCCTACTTACTTGATGCGTATGACTTCGGAATCGGAATATTTAAAACATTTAATTAAATATGGTTTTTTCTTTTATTCTGTGAGAGAGCAATTCTCGTCAAAAAAGTAGAGCATACTTTACATACATAAGTTAGTAGAAAAATTTAGTTTCTAGGTGACTCTGAATAGCTCAAAAGGGCTGTTTACATAAAACTATATTCAATCAATTACAAGAAAATACGAAACGCTAATAATTTAATAGTTTAATTAAATCAGTGAACTATGAAGGTACATGGTATACATAGTTATGATTACTCGTATCGTAAATAAGTCTTGTATGAAAATTTCAAGTCAAAACATCAATGTTTTAGTTTTGTAGTCACGTAGCAACCTGTATTTAGATTAACTAATCAATTATATTGATGATACACGCGTAGATTAAGAAGCTAAGTTAATATAACCAACCACCGATCGTGGTCAGCCTCAGACTAAACTAAAACCCGTGAAACAGTTGAAATCGGATCTTTAGCTCATTTTTAATCCCTCATAATCACACACCAAGCATTCTTTTAAGGCACCTGTTGTAGCACAAGCGAGCCAGCGATTGTATCAGCTTCGTAAACTCTATTGTTTTATGACATCTTATAAGAAGGGACTTTGGTATCGTTGAAGTAAAAAAAAATACCTACGAAATATAATTTGGAATGCTAATGAATTCATTGACGTAAGTAATGTGAAAAATGTAGGACATTTGTCTTTTCAATTTTATACAAATGATTGGCCTTTAGATGATTAATATTTACTCATTACATACTATTTATACATTTGAGTATAATGTATAAATATTACTTTAGAAAAATTCTAAAGCTAGATCTAACTGAAATATTTAAATTCACCGTTAATTTTCACTTTTGCCTTTGTTTTAACCAATTTTTCCAACAAATTACTATCTATATCAAACTCATATCTATATCAAACATTTTAGACTTAAACCTACTTTTAGAAAGCTTGTTTAATTTAGCTTTAGTATCTTTTAGGCTTATACTTACTTTTGATAAAGATTATTTAGCTTAGTATAGCTTAGCTTGGGTGCAGTTCCACTGAACTGCGGTCCTTTCCGCTAATGCTGTTTCCATTGAAGCGAAGTGGAGAAGAGATGTGGATTTCAAGCCATGTGATTGGTGAATCGCGGCACAGCTCGTGTCTGCTCTGCTCCGCTCCGTCTCAGTGGAATCGCACCCTTAGCTACTTTTAAGCGAGAAATTCGCTTATCGCGGTATATACGACAATAGAACGACAAAAAAACCATCGAAACACCGGGTCATGCAACATTGCATGCGTCCTGCGTCCACACAGTAGCTAAGTATCGACTGAATGCGCACAAACCAGTCCACGGTCTCGTTAAATCCGTAGGTGCGTGTAAAACTTAAGGCTTAATAGGATAACAAAAAGCTAAGGAACTTATCAGCGTGCTTATACAGATTTTTGTATTGTTTTCTCGTTTACTATAAACTTAGGGTTAATTGATTATGGTAATTAAATTTTATTTTTATTAATTTTATTCTTAGTAAAACTTTAACGGTATAAATACTATAAATGTATTTAAATACATTTTATTATATATATTTTTTTATTACTTTAAATGTATTTGAATACATTTTGCGAGATATAAGGTCAATAATTAAATATATTTACAGCTAGTTAATACTAAAGTATATTATTTTTTTTAAGGTAATAAATGAAGGAGTCTGATAGATGATTAGTTAACGTTGTTGAAATCGAAGTTGACACACAATTTTTTTTTACATTTTTTTGTTTATTGCAGTAGATATAAAGTTTAATTTCACATCGATGCTTCTTATCTTTCAGTGATGTAGACACTAGATATCCATCTTTTTTTGTACCATAAAATTGGTATACAATTGATAGGCAACTGTGACACTGTGACACTATTTTCTGAATTGACAGTAAAATCCGTAGAAAAAAAGGTTTTTAAGTGTCAAAAAGGAAGGTATGTTAAACACTTATATGATCCTAAATTTGAAAATTTTATTTTAATTACAATTACTAGTTTATAATTTGATTCTGAGCTTAACAATTTAATTTAAATTCAATCTGTTACTAGTCTATAATACGATTCTAAATTCAAATTTAATTGCAATTACTAGTTTATAATATGATTATAAACTTGACAAGTTAATTTCAATCTGTTACTAGTCTATAATACGATTCTAAATTTGAAAAATTAATTTCAATTCCATACGTTAACTGGTGACCGGTTAACTGGCTGCTAAAGGACATTTGCATAAGGGAAAGTTAATTGTTTTTTTTACTTCCATAAGTTACACTTTAATGTGTCATGGTGTTGGTACAGAACAATTACACGTGAATGGGGTCGGTTTTAATCGTTATAGCCCGGTTAATGTCGTTTGAATACAGAGTTTTAAGACTTGGTACTTAAAGCTTAAAGAGAGAAGAAAAAGAAGTTTATTGACGCGAAAATCGTATTTGATGGTAACTGGACACTTTGGGTCATGGGTAAATTGACATGAATTGACATATAGTTCTTATGGTGTTAGAGTACTTGAATATTTTATATTGTTTATTAGACTTCTATTGTTTATTACTAGTGGCGGTGTTAGGCCGTGGAAATATTGAATTTTCAAGTAAATCAAGTGAGCATTATTTTTATGCATATAAAATTTTGTACATTTGAACAAGTTTCGTTATGAATTTCCAGAAGTCTTATGCTCAATATTTCATGATAAAATAATAAAAAAATACAAAGATTTTTAACTCCACTGTTTCAGGGCATGCGTTACTTATCAGACATTATTTTTAAATGAATATTAAAAAGTATGATTTATAAGCACAATTGAAGAAAAATCTAAAAAAAAATACAAAATATTTATTGTCAATACTCAAAAATAGTTTTTTCCAACTCACAGTTACAGGAAGCATATTCTACTACTCATGTAGGTATGTATATCGATACGATACGATGCTAGTATATCAGACCCATGTAATTATTGTCTTTAAAATATCCATCTAATTTGTAATAGCCTTTTGACATAAGAACACTTTTGACATAAGCTTAAAATTGACAGTATAACTTTTGGGTTAATTCTAATGGAATTTTACTTTATATTTTGACACATCTACCCACGAACGAGCCACTAGTTTTACCGTCTGAAAACGATAGAAAAGAGAGAGTATATTCCCATCTCTGTCTCCCACCGAGAAAACATTGGGAATGTAAAATGAAATCCTGTAACACAATACGTTATCAAAGATCACGGAAATACGCCACCTGTTGTTGTTTGCTGAGACAACAGCTTTAACTGCACCGTCTGTGGTACACGCTGAGGCGATTCTCAGCTTATTTCGGTAGTATTAAAACGAAGAAGCGATTCTCAGCTTTATTATAATTTTTGTAGTATTAAAACGAGTGACTGTAAATAAAAGTTTCAAGTGACAAAATAATAACTGTATAGTATTACTAAATGAGCGAATGACTGCGAGTGACGAGAAATCAGTACAGCAACTTACAAACAATAATTTGAGTTATATAAATTCGAAAAACCTAACCTAACCTAACCTACTTTCTGTATTTCCTGTTGCTCACTTAGTAATGTAGTCGCACGGTTAGTTAATTTATCGCTTACTCAAATTCATACCGCTCAAAATCAGTATGCTATCATCAGTCACTAAGTTTTATTTTTATTTTCTGTTTTATAATTCCCCTTATAATTTACATTTTACATGATAATATCGTATTGTTCTACTAAGTTATACGCTTTACTATTCAAAATTATATCACCACTTACCCAGTAATAAATAAAAAAATGTTTATAAATTAGAGTTTTATTGCAAACATGTTAATTGTAATGTACAATTTATGTATATTATATTCAATTAGGGATAATTGTCACTTCGAGATTTTTTATTTTAGTTATTCTTTTCCTTTCGCCATTTCTTCTCCTCGATTTAAAAGCTCCTTTTTAAACGGTGGTATGTGTAGAATAAAAAAATGACGTGCACAAGTGTATCTATTGAGATACCTCACCTACCTTGTGAAATAAAAAAAGAAAAAACCTATATAAATAAATGATTTTGAATCTGAATATTTAAAATACAGAAATTACGACTGTCCATAACTTAAAATATAACTTGGTATATAAGTCTAATGACATAAAAAAGACTTTTTTTAATAACCTGATAAATTATAATATAATGACATTATTGCTTTTTTTTTAAGTGTGACCCTTTTTTATTCTTAATGATGCGATTGCTTTTTGAGACTTTGGAATCTTTTTAATCCTAATAATGACTTTCCGCTAACGTCTACAAACTTGTATCGAAAATAGTCTGAAAAAGTAAATACAGGCGCGTCAAGGGTTAAATCTGTACACGATTTTATACATGAAACTTTGAACTGGAGGGTTGACTGGTAGTAAAACAAAAAGTTGTTTATAAAGTAAATATAAATAAAATGATTATATGTTTTGGTCTTATACATCTTAATATATATAAATTACAACTGAACTAATTAACCGATTTTAATCAAATTTTGCACACTGTGTGCAGTTTGATCCAACTTAAAAGATAGGATAGCTTACATCTCGATTTATAGTCGCAACATTATTTTATTGTAAATTATCTGTTTAATATCTTACAAAGGATTAGTTATATAAGATTCTAACAGATGGCGGTGTAGGGTAATTAGTCTGCTAAATTAAGTAGTTTTTTGATTCTTCCACCGTTTCGAAAAAATGTTTTTACATCGAGAAGATTCGGCGAAAGAAACTCCTCAGCACATCTCTTAAATTAATACACATATAAGATCACTAGCCTTTGCGAAGCTGGATACAGCATTATTATTTCAAATCATATGAGTGTGCGTCAAAATCTATTCTTTCTGTCAATCAATTTTCATTATTATTGGGTACATATAAAAATATTACTTGGTAGAAAACCCTTCATTTGCAAGCCAAAACTCATTCTTAGCCGGTATTTATTCACTTAAGTCATATATAACACATTTTAGTATAAATGTAAACCTCGATACTCAACAATAACATTTTGGCCAATCCGCAATCGTTTCGTCCATTCAATTTATAAAAATTCCAAATCGGAACCGTAATATAAATAAAATATACAATAAAATATACTTTTACGTATACTTTTGACTGCGAACTGTTATTACAAACTCGCAGTGGTAACAAATATGTATTTATTAAAAAGGGTCCAATTGACGTGGGCGATATCGTTAAATTTTCAGTAATAATAACAAATTTGATTAAAATATATCGAATCGACTTTGAATCGGACTGTTTCGTTTAGTTAGTAATAAAATTGTTTCAATCTATACTTCTATACTTATATTATATTATATTATCTTATACTTTTTATACTAATATATAAAGCTGAAGAGTTTGTTTGTTTGATTGTTTGAACGGGCTAATCTGAGAAACTACTGGACCGATTTAAAAAAATTCTTTTAGTGTATG
>DWJN01001487.1:0-17803 GCA_018248895.1 Carystus phorcus
TCTAACAAGAGGAAACTACTTCATATTAAAAGAAAAAATAGTCTATTACATTACACGGTACTGAAATTGTAGAAGTAAAAATACTTGGTCTAAATTTATAACAGTGGCCGCGACTTCGTTTGCGTAGAATTTAATAAGTTAATGTTCAGTTTGCAGATTTTACGCTAACTTATTATTTAAAAGTATAAACAGCCTAAATTATTCCTTATTACATCAGGTATCGGCCAGTGAAGGTTCCGTTAATATAGGTCCAGCTGTTCAAGAGATTAGCCGTAACAAACAAACAGACAAACAAAAATTGTAAAAGAAATATTTTGGTATATGTACCGTTTATAAATACAGCGTATATACATACACACAAACAGCGGTGATTTAAATATTACAAACAGACACTCCTATTTATTTGTATAGATAAATATATTCAATGTGAAAGATCCTAAAGGTACTAAAAGCAGTCGTTTGAAGTTATCATAACATCGCATTCAATGTTTAATATACAATGATACTATCGACCTTCATCATTAGCGACTCACAAAAAACGGTATCAATGACGACCATTCTATAAACAACGTATCCTAATTACCCCTTCATTTAACGTCATATGGTTATCATGAACGGGACAACTCGTTTGTTTTTTCGTACGGAATAATTCATGTAGTTTATCTCGGCGTATCCATAGCAGTGTCGCGAAAACAGTCATTGATATTGACTGTGGAGCGATACGAGTCTAATGAATATGTATGCGGGCAGGTGCACTCCACAGACATGATTAAGTAGGTGCCACCAACGATTTTTGTACTGAACATCGATAGATAGCTTATCGTTGTACGTGCTCGATATTTTATCGATATTGCCACCCGTAGAGTAGCGCTTCCGATTCTAATTACAAGTTGAATTGCTGGTTAAAACGTAATCGATTTTTGAGGCTACTATATAAATTTTGATGGAAGTATGTCGAACTTCCGGATTCGATTTTCGCAGCTTTTATTAATCGATTTATTTGTTATTACACTACAACACTAATAAAATAAAAATAGAAACGCTAAATAAAAATATAAACCTGTCGTTTATAAATTATAATTAAATATATTTTTACTTTCATCTAAACCACGAGTTTATACGCAATGTTCTTTAACCGACTCGATGTGGCAAGAATTCGCGAAATAATTTACGGTGTCGTACGTAGAGGACGATAAATCTATCGGATCATTCCCCTGTCGTCGTTACAATCAACTCCTCTTACGATTAATTACAAAACTAGCCACCATTCAGAGCCGGCACCTTGCGATCAGACCGAACTAAATGGAAAGCAATAAAATAAGTACGCGAATTTCACTTAATATCATTATATGTATTCGCTCATAATAAAGAACGTTAAAAAACGAATAAGTATGAATTAAATCCACGTTACATATGTCGGTACATTTACATACATTTAAAATAACTATATTTATGTATTTTTGTAGTGGTAATACAAAAATGTTTTTTTTTGTTAAGACTAAGTATTTTTTTGCTAGAAGCGTTGTTTGACGATAAGATCTTTCGTGAAATATATAAAAAATATGTAAAAAACATGATATTGATAAGGAATATATATATAATAACAAATACTATTATATAATAACTTACGATTTTTTCTGTAGTTTTGAAAGATAAAAATACTTTAACACAAATTTATCATAACCTGCCGTAAGTTAAAATTACATCAAAACTGACCTTGACCAGACAAAAAATGCTAATTATGAATTATCTTCATAGTATTTAAAACACCAAACAAAAACAATTACAAACATGAAGATTCAACGTAAAAATTAACGATGGTTAATCCGTTCTAATTTACTTAATTTAATCTCAGATTAATAAAGGAATCCTGTACGTCGCAGAGTTACGAATTTAAAGTATTCCGCTACCGACACCAAAATACGGGAAATTTAATCAGCGGACTTACGTCAGTTAATTACGTCAACAAGTTTGTATTCCGTCAACAGTGTTTAACTTTAACTTAAAATAACTGAGAAACGTATCCATAATGAGTCAACTTAAAAAGTAAGTAGAAAATGTGTTGTGAAATGGATGGGAAGATTTGTTTTGATTTAAAATAAATAGTTTACGAAACATAAATTGATTATTTTATCACCATAGAAATTACTTTTAGACAATTGGTCACATCAAGACCACTCATAATCCAGTTATTATTTACGCAATAAATAGCATTGTTTTTATAAAAGTGGTAGGTACTCAATTTATCTGCAAATTCTATTTATTGTTCACTACATGCCAAAAAATATTGCCAATAAAATAGTGATCATTGCATTATCTTAGTTATCCGAGAACTTAAGTTAACTTTAATCAAAATGTAATTTTAATCACATTTGTAACATTTAAATCCATTTTTTAACGAACTGCGCCTTGTTTACGTAGCTACGAGTATTACGAACTGGTTTTGAGATACAGTGTAAAAACATTTCGGGTGTAATCGTGCCTTCATTATTATGACTTATGGCAATTATAATCGTTACATTGTTCGTATTATATTATAATGTAGATAGAATATTTTAATTTCAAGAATATGGAATTCAGTCTTGAATTATAATGAGAATTTATTTGGCCGTTTTGCTTTAGCTACCGTTAGCATTAATTGTTTAAGTTTTAGCATTTAGTTTATTAGTACAAAGAATTTGTATAAACTTTTCCGCGAATAACTTTAAAGAAATTTGAGCCTTTGGTATGGATAAATAGGGTCGTGTTATGTCAAAAGTAGTTATACTCTTTTAACCATCCAAAAATGCTACCGGCTAGATTTGAAATCGTTGGAGTCGTTTGTAGAAGTCCAGAAATTAATAGCAGTCGTAAATAATAAGACGAAAAGACTGTTTTGTACGCTGAAGGTATTCAAGTGCATATATACTTCCTATTTTATATATCCATTATAGCTAAAATAACCTTTATGCCTAATGTAAACAAAGACTGTTCATATTTATAGCCACTTAAATGTAGAACACCCGCAGTTATTAATTAATGAATATAAAATAGAAGACACTTTAAATTAATCTAAAGTCGAATATAAAATATTAAAACCTCCTCAAGTTTTGTAAAGTTCGAGATCATCATTGATAATAATAAAAAATAGTCGAAAATATATTATGATGACAGGATATAATTATAATTAATCGGATTTCACTTTATAAACCCATTAGAACTAGTTGGCCAATTTGCATTTCCTGAGGCATTGAATACCGTTATGACTTTTCCCACGGTTGAGTAGATATTTAAAAAATTCTGACGTCACGTCGTTCTCAGTACGTATAACATTCCAAACTCTAAAAGGAAATAATCTGTTTCTTTCTCATATGGCGTTTCCAAGAGATTTTTATTATTTAAATGGTAATAAACAATACCTTTCCGTTTCTCTGTTTACATTTATAAACATATTGTAGAGTAAAAGGTTATGGTAAAATGTCAATACGTCTTGTTTTGTGAAACATAGACTAAACACTAACACTTTTTGCGCTTCAAAAACATGAATTAACTGACAATGTGGGCTTACACTTTGAGTTTTTTTTTATTTATTTTATCTACAACTCTTTATTGTTTGCGCACCATTTCATACAAATTTTAGCATACACAATACAACAGGTGACGCTAGTATGTGATTTCTTCTAGATAAGCCAATAGGAAGATAGAAAAATAATGTCTGAAAAAATAATGTTAAGATTTGAGGTTGTTAAGACGTTTTTGATATATAAAAAAAACAAGACTATAACATAAATGATGATCCTTCCAGCCGAAGGTAGGCTACAGGACTTTACTGTGAAGGTTCTGTTCTGTATGTTCGTGGTATCTCATGTACTTATGCTACAAGAAATCTTATTGTTGTTATTGAAGATATGAGGGTATGAGGGTTTACTTAATAACGTGGAAATTAACTAACTGCCGTATAAAGAGAAGAGACGGCGAAAGAACAAGAAGGACCTAGTGCCATTGCTTAGCAAAGCTTAGCAAATTACAAATTAAGAATTTAAGGATAAATAAAGACCGTTATAAGTTATAATATAACCCAAACTTACACTTAACACCGGGAGACTTGCATACCCGATGCTTTTTCGATATTAATAACAAAATGCCAAGGTGGAATTCTTTTGCATCCGCACATTAATGCGAAGACGATTTGATACTTGTTACTTGGATATCTAGAACATAGCAACAAGTCTAGGCCGCGGCAAGTCGCACTGAATCTCGCGCGTTCCATAAATTTGCATTAATTATTTAGCTGATGCGTATCATACGCTAACGCTTCGCATCGATTGTGACGGTGATACCACCTAAAATAAAATATATTATTCTTGGTGCCGATTAGACCGCTACGATTAATTTTAGTGAAAACAGCTCACTTTGTAAAAACTTACCGTATAAAGGGGTTACTCGAGATCGTAGCAAAGGTGTTTCTTATCAGATTCATGTTGCTACCATTATTCGTAGTCACGAGGTTATTAAAGGTAAAAATGTTTTTCTATTTTAAATGTATATGCATGTTCAAGAGGCCATTGGTTTTAGACTTTTAGGAAGTATTTCCTAAAACACCGTATTGTTTATAGCCTTTAAGGTTTGAGGTGGAAAGCAATCGACCGAGTTGACTAACATAATTGTAGTGAGGATTTAAATAGGTGACTTCTACTGATTATATTATGATTGCTTCGGTGCTTCAGAAGGTATATTCATTTTTAATTTTTATACTATATAGCAGTCATTAAGTCGAACGCTTTTAAACAGCACGAGAACCTCCGACACTCGAGTTGACCAGTAATCTAACCACTTTAAAATGAAGTAGTGTGATAGATTGTACTTCAGACCAATACAATAACTTGATAGTCTACTGTGTATCAGTGCTCTGTTGGATGGACTGGAAGCAAGTGATGAGAATTCCGTTTTAACAAACGCACCCTTTTATTCTAGGAAAAAAACCAGTTTGTAACGAATCTTCTCGTATTTTAAGTGACAGTTATGTGTAAGGCGACATGTATGCGGCTCATTTCTGATTTTTCGTTTGAGATTGCTTAAATAGACTGAAATTTATGGACGGACGAAGTGCTATTTCCGTCGGACGAGTTCGAGTGGAGATTTATTCGAATTTGAAACACGACCCGGGACAGAAGTCGAAGGAAATTTTAATTGGATTACATTAACTTATTCTACGCTATTGTAGACTGAGTTTACAGAAGCGAAAGTAGAACGTAAATTATGACCAATCTTTCCAGTGTAAATGGGAAAATTAGGGGATTAGCAAGAATGCGATGAGTAAGATTTTGTCTGCATAATTAGCTTGTTTCACATGCGTGTCACTTAGCATTATATGCTTGTATGTGGTGTGAAATAAGTAGAATGTAGTTGTTAGTGTAGTAGTGAGTAATAGTTCCGTTTGATTTAAATGGGCTGCAGTGACCACTTTAATATCCGGTAGACTGCGCAGTTCGCTCGTGATATATGTTCAACAGTTATGCAGTCTGATGCAATGCTTGTTTGTATCAATATCTTCAAATAATATATAACAATTATGTGGGTACACTTATTAACTTTAGCGAATTATTTTCCACTTAATTAGGGAGTACAGAACAGCAAAACAAAGTGTGTAAAGGGTCAGCATATTTAACTATGTTAAAAACAGATTTTTGTTTCTATTTTTGAACTGTTTAAACGACAATCCTAGTATTGGTCTATAACCAACAGATCTCGGGTTAGAATCCTGACTAGAGCAGATATTTATGTGTTAAATTAATGGTAGATTACAAACTGTGGGTTTTTCGCCGTATGTTCGTAGGAAAGCCCGTTTGCTACTGGCACTAAAAAATATTGTAACATAATAACGTAATTACATATTTATAATCTAGTTATTTAGTACATGTATATTCAATCCTACCGGCGACGCAAGGAATCCTAGTATGAGAATGTAAGGGTTTAGCGTTAAATAAAACCTTATAATAGTTGATGTTCTCGAAAATCGAAAAACGTGTTATTTTTCTAATATAATAAAGGAATGGACATCATTATTAGATCCTCTTTGATAAAACTAACAACGATAATGTAGGTAGCTAAGTTACTTAAGTGTTATATTTTTGTCTACAAATCATTTTCATTAATCTTTTATTTTGACGTGAACGCTTGCGTGAAGTGATACAAGGCACATAAATTATTTTGTTATAATACTCAGTCATACTGTTTGAACATATTGTTGACTAAATTAAGTATTTGAAACTACATTATTTACTCCACAGTATAATTTGATTAGATTTATTCGGCCTTTTTAATTCATTAATTAAACGTTATTTAAGTTTAATAAAGTTATTTAAGCAGATTGCTCGTTTGATTCTTGACCGGTAACGCATCGGTGACTTCTTCGGTTCAGGATTGCAACAGATAGTTACCATTTGGCGTCCCGGTTATTTTTTTAATGGATAGCTATTAAAAATAAAATAATATAATTACTAACACACAATCTTACTTAAATTCATGAAAAACTTACTATTTGGATCTTCAGATGTGTTTTTTATAATTGTAATATCTGTTCATACGGTGGATAATATTTAAGAAATTACATAAAAAATTTAATAAAAATTACTTTTCAATCTTTCTATTATTATTTTAATCAATATGAATCTACTATTATTAACTAACGATTTAAAAAACTACTAAAAGTTTGCGAAACGAATAGTATACACAATTAATGCAAACACCTGTTTAATTTCGCGTGTATCAATTGTAGGGTTGTCAACCTATGGTTATGATCCAGGTGATACGTTCGAGGTCAATATTTAATCGCCCTAAAATCAATGTGGTCACTGGGGAACCGCGACCTTGAAACTAACGCGCACCCATATCTGAATGTACGATATTTTTAAACTTAATTCCGCTCAATGGAATATAGAACTTGAATTTTATATTACGTAATTCGAACCTGATGTATAGCGCCTTTTTTGTTTTCTTATTGTACTTATATTTTTTTTATATGGACCTAGCTGAGCCTAGCAAACGTTGTCTTGCCATATAAATTATCAATTTAAAATTATTTTGATCACCATAAAAATGGTTATAGTTTGTTAACCTTAAAAGCTAAATATATCCTGTCACTGACTTTTGTTTAGAACTTTTAGAGGCGAAGAATATTGAAATACATGATTTTTAAGTAACTTTCACCGTTTACCGTACTTAGCGCATGCAAGGAAAGCTCTAAATTTTGCCATCTTCGCAATATTTTTTATTGCTGCTCCTCTCCTATTCATCTCAAAGTGATTTTATACAGCCTATATTACACTTAAAGAATTTTTCAAACCGGTTCTGCAGATCCTGAGATTATCACGTTCAAACAATCAATCAAACAAACAAACAAACTTTTCAGCTTTATATTATTCCTATAGATATTAGTGCGAATGCACTTGTATGTATTTAATATGTAACACTTTACATTAAAGTCTTGTATGCAAAAGAACTAAGAAGTTTGTATATACATATGTATATGTTATCGAAAGTCTCTTACGAATATAATCCGGATATCTAGTAGCCATGATGCCAAAACGAAAACAGGTAAGCTACAACATTAATGTCTGTGCTACAAACCGCCCGGGCGCTCGGAGTACCGACGCGGCGTAAATCTTTTCCTTTCTTTTCTCGGAAAGTGCAGGAGGGTGAAAACTAACAGAGAATAGGAATGGACTCTGAAACACTCCAGTGCGCTAATTGTTTAAGGTGCATGCAGTGCTGTGTAATGGAAATACTGCTTTATATGCATTTTATGAAGGATTTATGATACACATCCTAACGTCTAATATGGAACTTTTAACAAACTGACCTTAAATCTATAAAAGGTAATAAGAATGTGGATCTATAAAAACGATTGTTTTTAGGTCGCAAATAATATTTATATAAAAACAAAACAAAAAATACTTTATTGCCATATTATAAGCATCAACAATAATAATTTTCTTACCGTCTTTTATTTTACTAAAATTATCTTCTCTTAATTAAAAAGATTAAAACGTATTCAGGAATGCTAGAACTGGAATAATAAAGGTTATTGACCTGTGAAGGTTGACTTGACTGTAAAGGATCTTTCCCTTTTAGTACAGTATATATTGTACTTTTACGAGAAGGGGTGTCTTCTATTACCCGAAAATTCAATTCCAATTGACAAAGGAACTTCATATACATTAGACGGAACTAAATGTTACCACATTTAGGACTTACTAGTTCGGAAACTACTATTCAAATATGACAGTCGAGGCCGAATGCAAGATGATCAATATTATATTTCAAATATTGAAGTTCCCATGAAGTTGAAACTCTAGAGTTAATACATTTCGTATATAAAATTTTGGTAACAAATGTTAAGTATCTACAGTAAAAAAGACTTTTCTTAGAGTACCGGATGATGCCAAATATAAGGGCGACAAGGCTAGTAGATCGTTTAAAACAAAATAAATTTAAAAGTCACATAAAGCTTTCGACGCTTCCCGACATTCAAAGAATCCGACTGGTGACGTAAATCACAAAGTTTAGAAAAAAAAAACGAGGATATAAAGAGCTCACGTGAAAGTTCAAAAATATCATCCGTGAATAAAATTATGAGACCGAACACCCGCTGGTTTCCGGTAGATACACCTTACCATTGTAAACTCGTTGGCTCGACCCGCTTGGACTCGATTTTACTCGATTTACCTATTCGCCGATTCGCTCGCACATTACCATATAACATCACTAGTGTTCAAATTAAATGAACAGTATTGAAGAGATTACAACTATTAATCCAAGTTTCATTACTCAATAAAGTAATAAATCGTATTATTTACTCTATTAATAAGAAGTGTATTAATAACACGCTAATAAAAATTTTAACCGACTTCAGAAAAAGGAGTCAATTATCAATTTGTCAATCATTAACTTGTCAATGTGTTACTTGATATATTTTACTGGGTGTATGCTATTTGAATGTTTTTTTTTATTTGTTAGCGGGTACATAATATATCATCTGGTCCCATATTAATTGAACCAACATAATGACGAATAGGTTTTGAATTATCTAATAATGCGCATTTACTTCATGCGTATTATCGGAATCGGAATATTTAATACAACGTATTTCGTTGAAGACGGTTTTTCCTTTGTGCATTGACAAAGCGATTATGTACCATAACATCACGCCTCAACAATAGAAGATCGATGAGGGAAAGTGTTTAGGAAGCCGGTGACGGTTTCTTTAATTGATCTAGAGCAAAAGCACCTACTTCCTAAGGACTTTTCTTCATCGAATTATTTTATTATTTATGAAGGCAGCTTTCCTTTTTTGTTTAAAGATTTTTACAGCACAGTAATAGTTAAAAAGCTAACTATAGTAACAACAACAATTTTGAAAATTGAATATTATCTAATACAATTCGAGAAAAAATAGTAAAAATTACAATGAGGGATTCTAACGTGGTTATAAATAAAATATAACTTTGAAGTCCTGTCGGGAAGGAGACTGTATGTGAATTGCAAATATCACTTCGCTGGTATAAAGTATGTAACAATAATAGGGTAGGTAAGGACTTGGGGATCACATTAAAAGCAGTGGCCATTGGGAACATAGCCCTCACACATTCAAAAATTTGGTAATACTAATGCAGTACTGTTATACATTAACTTGTAGGGCTAAACATGATTTAGAAAGTTGTGCAATATACAGCAGAAGCTCATAGTTAGATGAGTGACAATTCCACCATATTTTTTCGGTACTGTGGGTGATTTTTCATTTGCCTTATAAAGTAAAGTCGTCGGGATTTTCATACAGTTTTCACCGATAGATGGAGTGATTCAAAAAGAAGGTTTTTATGTATAATGCAATAATGTTTTGAGTAAACTAGATTGCTTGTAAAATCTTCCCTGTCAATAAACGCTTTGGCAGTAATCATGGTTTAATAACAAACTGGTTTCTGTGGCCCGCAACACTGTTAATTGGTTACAGCAATTAATAAAACTGATTACCCTCTCGTGATACGATCAATTTTATCTTTCACGAAAAGACGTGACGTCTTTATTCATTTAATTATTAACAAAACAAAATAATTAAAACTTTGTTTCTTCGTGAGCGAATCTAAACAATAGTGTGGAAAGATGATGGTTATCATTCGGATTATAATAATTAAAACAGCAATTACTGTAAGTAGGAAGCGATGCCGAAATTGGCTGTAAAACGTAAACGCAACCACCGCTACGAAGAATATCATAAATTTTTAGTTGACCACAGACTATTACTAAGAAACAAAGACGTATTTCGTCATAAAAAGTAACGCTAAATATTCTTCATACAGTTCTAAGTTATGCTTTTCGAAAAAAAATACATTTCAAGTAACCCGACCCGCGTGGCGCAATGGTCACCATGTCGGACCGCCGTTCGAAGGGTCCTAGGTTCGATTCCCAACGAGGCAAATTAAGAATGATGCGTTTAAATTTCTGTTCTTGGTTTGGGTGATTATACTTTCTTTCTGTATTGTTCATGGGACCCACGACACAGGGAATCCTAGTGTGGGGCTGTGAGTGTGTAGCGTTATTTATTTATTTATAACCCTAAAAAATTTAAATTTTTTGGACATTTAATTTGATTAATGTACACGTCATCAGTTGTAATAGTGGCGAAAACAAGAGGCACATTAAAAAAATTGTAAACATATTGATTCATAAATTAAATGAAGATAGGATACAATGACAGAAGACAAAACTTAGTCTCAATCAGACTTGTACTGAAATAATTTATTGGAATAAATATACATATATTAAAATGCCCTTTGCTTTGATGCATGTCAAAAATAATTACGTTAATAAGATTTTTATTACTTGTAATTATCGTTAATTACGATGCAATCATTCTGCTGTTAGCAGTCTATTTACACCACTTATTTAAAATTAAAATATTTAATGTAATTATACGGATAAGTATTCAAGACGTCACATAAGTATTGATATAACAGTGATCGTACGCGAAACTGGTTATTTATAGCTCACGTTTTTTTATGTTCTGTATAAATATTAATGTTGTTCTATTTGTAAATATGTTTAAACTAAGGATTTAGATGTTAAGCATTCGACCTTAAGTATACATATATCCAAATAAGCGATGTTTCGGTACAAGAGAGCCTTTTATTATATCTAACTTTTAGTTATCTCTGTTCATGCTTTGATACTCTGTACTTACTTTATTATCAACGACATTTTTATGAGCGGTAAATACTTTGGAGGATTACTCAATAATTCAATTGTAAAATAATTTAGAATGGACAATTAACATATGAGGCTTTTATGATTATCTTAGTAATGTTATGGTATGGCTTCAATAATAATATAATTTTATTTATTAACGAATAACGTATGCAACAGTAAGTAGGTATACCAATAGGTACATAAATCTTATGTAGAAAGAAAAATAAATTGTGAATTTCTTTGTAAGAGGTTTAATATGACACTAATTTGTTAATTAAATAATGTAATTACAATGTCAAAATTTAAAGACGGTGATACACAAAAATATAAATAAATCAGGAATTAATGATTTCTTGCATATTTGTTATTTTAAAGATTAAATTTGTAAGTTTAACAAAATTAGCATTTAAATAACTGATTACCATTACACATAATCTTTACAGATACATAAAGTACCTACATCAAATATAGACGTTTCTCTTCCATCTTTTTTTGGCAACCTATAGAATTTTTAATTCAATTTGTAATAACATGAAACCAATATATCGTATTTTGTTACTTTTAAGCAAGTAGGCACTTTTTCTTTCCCTCTAATTATTGGTCAACGACGCAATGGTGTCTTTGGTGTTGCAAATATCCTAAGGTGACCGCTTACTATCAGACAGCTGGTCAGCTTCTTTGTTGGTTATTCATATAACAAAATGTTTGTAGGAAAATAAATACGGCTAGCGCGACTACCAGTTTATAGGTCTAATCTAACACAATACATTGGGAATAAGAATTTATAAACCAACAAAGAATGTTTCAAGTAACAAAGTATTCACAAAATAAACCACACAGTTATAAAAGTTTCTACAAGTTTTTAAATCAGACGATTTTAAACCATTTGCTAAAAGCTCGGTAAGTTTCCCTCCTAAGAAAAAAGCTTTGTTACTCGGAGGACGTTAAAAGCAATAGACTTTGGGTTCCTTGAGACTAAAGTTAAATATCCATTTAAATCTTCGACGCTACGTCCGGTGGGAATCTAGCGCTGCAGCATAGAAAAGCGCTTGCGAAAATAATTGTTTTATTTTCAAGCTATTTTCTTCAGAAATGCTAACATTGTTACTTAAATACTTCGGTATCGTTGCATAATATAAGCTTCCTTGTTTAAATGTAACGAAGGTTCACAGGTATAAAAGATCACATCATTCATATTGTTCTAAAAATAGGTACCTTTAAAGATTAATAAAGGCATATTTTTACAGCCTACATACTGCTTATAAATTATAGTAAACTAAAAATTAGAAAACAGTACAAAATAGCATGTAAAAAATGCTTTGCATCATTATAAAATGGACTTTAAATAGCAGTTCTACCGATTCAAATAGTGTTCTAATCCATTACATTTTATCTGATCCCAGATAACATGGAATTAGCTCTGTAATCAATCATAACGTTATATTGTAACAAAATTCAAAGAAAAGTAAAAAGTATTTTAAAACATTTAAATAATATACACTGTTATAGAATTATACACTAAAATACACTGTTATAGAATCATACATATTTAAACAATATACATGTTACAATGTAAAGATTTTCTTTAAAAACAACAGTATAGTAGTACAAAAATGCAATCCAATCTAAAACGTGCGATTCGCGAAAAAATCTACCTAGCGCATCGTCCATTGCCACCTAAAGAAAGCGAATCAAGCGACGCGATATTTCTACCTAGCTGTACATAGCTCCGTCGACGACGGCACTAAATCAATACGAGCCATCACCCCCTCACCCCACCCCTTCAAGCCGCTTTCCCGCCGAAAGCAGCCACCACCCTTGAAAAGCTCGCGAGCTGAGCTCCTACTTCTGTTCGGCTTTGTGGAGTGTAGCACGAGCGAGACGTCTTGGGATTTGTACCTAGCGCCGAATTGACAGTTCGCAATTTGAGATTTGTTCAGTGCAACGCGGCAGCGGGGCAACAAGTAATCTATGTAACTATCACGACTTTTGTAAACGAATTGTATCTCTTAAGAACTTTCTATATCACGGACTTAAACAGTATTGGAAATGTTTTACATATTTATTGTATTATTGCACCATTCGTTAATAAAAAAAATGTTGTGTCATGTAATGTCAAACATATTTTTATGTTTATCCCCCATATTAACGAGATGTGTGTGATTAAATGTGCATATAAATATATTGCATGTGCCGTAACCATATTTTATTTCTAATAATATTAAACATTTTAAAATTGTTTCCTCATGAGCGTTTTATCAATATATTTATGGACGTCATTTTTTATTTCTACCACATTATTTTTATCTTTAAATTTAATTGTCTCGTGACCAAGTTATGATGACTAGACTCATCTATATAAAACAGACAACAAATAAATAATTCTGAAGTTTAAAATTGATAGCCATGAATAAAATGAATAATCATATAAAAATATTTTATTATTTTTAGTACGTTTACTACCCGTTAATAAATTCATACTAATTAGTTATTGTAGTAATTTAACATCACTGTTTACGTGGAATTGAAATATTGCAAAAGCATTAACATCAAGCGGTCCGACTATAATTATCCGTAATGTTTCTACTAAACGACTGTATAAATCAAACATGCGACGCTATTGTTCGATTCGTGTTAGATTGATAAGGTTATTCCCAAGTGTGAACGAGACAGATATTCATTCATGACTTTGTATTCATAAGTGATTGTATATGTAAAAAATTAAGAGAATTTTGTCACGCTTGTAATTGAAACTGTTAATACTCCGATCGTATTGCATGTTCTTGGCGTCGTGTTATTGTACAAAATTCGGTTAACATGTAACTTAATTCATACTTAGTGTTCACTTAAAAAGCATCTAACTAGAAAATCGAGCTTGTAATATAGAAAACTTTGATAGCGTGATTTAAGAATGCAATAGCGCCCTTTCTAACCATATATTCGCCACTTAACTGACACATTTGATTCAAAGTATTTGAGTATACTGCAATATCAACGGGGAACATCAGAAACTTTTTGCGAGCTTTTAGTCTGAAAACAATTTTCATCCTATTCACATACCCAAAGGTTGAACCCCCTCGAATTCCTGTTGTTTTGAAGCGCTCAATCCATTAAATCCCTTTGCCATTTATCACTTTACTGCCAGATTTTATAAGGTGGGCATAAAGCTTTTTTACTGTCATCCATCGCCGTAATTAACTTATGAAAAATTGTAAACGAAATTTTATTTTAAAATGCTAATAGTATTTACGTCATTAAGCAACTTACCCGTATATAGGTATTATATTTTTAAACTAGATGAAATGTACCGATAAGAATAACTATTATTTAATTTTGTCATAACTATGTATGTATATTAATGCTTTCATCTTACTTTATTGCTGGTTTCAAACGCCTATGATGAATATATTTTTCAATTACCTGCAACAGAAAACCAAATTTGATTACATATAATATGTATTGCGGTGATTATTAACTAAGTAACGTAATACATTTATAAGCATATGTAGTATATAATCGTTAATTATTAAAATTTTATACGTATAAATAATAAAAGTTAAATCTATAATTGCAAATATCATTTCATTTTAAAATATTTGCTTATTTACAATGCTAATAATAACATGAATACAATTATAATTCTTTGTCATTTTGAAAAACTAAATCGGTTTGTTTGAGAGCGAAAGGCAATAATGAAATAAGCGGAGGACAAATAATAATAAATCTCTGAGAGACGAGGGCGAGGCGACTTCCTCTTTCGATATTTGAATTTAATTTGGCGTGCCTCTGTCGTTTTTGTCATTTACTTTTTAATACATAACTTATGTACATAGACTGAGCTTATAATATATCGATGGCCAGTTACAAGTCTTCGTTATATTTTTATTTTTACATTAACAGACAAGCTGGTGGTAAATATTGACTGTCACTCTATACAACAGTAATACCAGAGACATTACAGATACAAACCACGAAATAAGAGTGAAGAAAAAACAAAGTACTGGCTGTTTAATCCAAATCCGGAACGCGATGGATCACAATTGACTCACAGAGGATAGCAAGCAAGGCAGAGAAAGATAGTACTTAATACCAGTAATAGTATTCAAATTCAAATTGAATTCAATTAATTTATATATTAATGACTTAATAATATTTATAATATAAATTTACATGACGAATGACGGAGAGGTCGTGTTCTGTCGACTGTCGTCTCTTAGAACACTTTGGAATGAAGACATCGGATTAGATTTAATACTATTTGACCAAAATTGGAGTAGCGCCGTAGCGCACATCAAATAAAATCTAATTTAAAGAAATAGTTAGCATACGTAACAACAATTCCTTTTGATTCTGTTTGTTAAAGTGCTATTAGATATCTATACGGTTAGATACAGTCATAGATCGATCAGTAAAAAATCAACGTTTTTAATCATCTCATCAACCATGTGTCCGATGGATATTATTTAGCTACCAAATCTTTTTCAGATAATTTTGAACAAAGTTGCTAAAGACATCAATGCTCTATCTCTTATCATTTCAGCGTCCATAAATTATAAACAAACAAACAAACATTGATTTATGTATAGATAAACATACACGCCATTTAAGTATTCATATTTAAAGGTCACTTACAAGAAACACAAATTAAATAAATAAAAAGTGCAGTTTAGGTTGAACATGGATTAAGAAATAGACGGGTAATTAACATTATGTAGAGCAATTTGTAAAGCTATAATACTTGTAAATAAATAGGCATAGACAGTTTACATTAGAGCAAGGGCGAGCGGCGGTCTCCGAAGTGATCGTGGTTCGCGTGTTTACATCCAGGATTATCGCTGCTTTGACTCACGGTATTAACATTAGGTTGAGGGCACAACTCGACTCACATTTGAAGACGTGAGTCGATGTGTGTATTGTAAATGACAATAAGGAGAAACTGGATAACAAAGTTATGTAACTTATTTTTAGATATAGTATTTGTTCATTGCTTAATGGTTTAATAAGCAAATGTGTAATGCAAAGCAAAGGTTTTATGCCAGATAATATAATATAAAATTGATAAATGTATGGTTTTACGGTTCTATATAACTCATTTTAATGTAAGAAACAAAAATTAAAAAAATGTTACATACAACCCTCGCTGACGATTCTTCATTCATAACGTATACCTACTATTACATAACGTATATCTACCTAATATTGAGTAATATTGCATTATTAATTCTTAGTTTTGTAATTACAATCAACAATGTTGGTATCTCTATATATAAAAAAACTGTTTTACGACAAATGAATTTTACAAATATTTTACGAAAATGTGTGCAATTATTTATAAATCCTGAAATAAATGTTGAATATTTCTTATCGTTCGTATATGAATAGTATAATTTACAAAATATTTAGTATTTATGGCCTAGATTACAATCGCTTTCGTAAATTGTACATTGGAATACACATATAGCGTACAATTTATTATATGTAGATGAAATTTGCAGGTCAAATCTGATTTAAATTTTACCATAAAAATTAGTGTTTACTGTATACGAATTTGAATTTACTACAAATAATTAGGTTAATATTTATTAAGTTATGTTTTAACAGTTGTATTGTATAACAAACTGTATTTGTAGCAATTTTATTATAATAAACTTCAAGCTCATTACAAAAGATTCAGATTTTAATCGGAGTGTAATTAGAATTCATTAATTTCAATAATGTACCGAGTTACCTAAATAGCTTGTTAAAACGAGTTTAGAATAATACTTTAAAAAGAAACAAAAAATACGCCCGGTGTACCACCAACATTGTAGTTGGTTGCGATTATAATCAGATTCCGGCTACATATACCTATCTATACGATGTAGAGTAAGTACCAAGCGATCTTTTTAAACTGGCCTCCTGCCTAGATAGCTCAAATGGTGACTTACACTAGCTCAGTATGTTATAATTACGCTAGATTACACTAAAGATTACTCACTTGGACCACCTCGATAATGGGTGCGGCCGTAAATCAAATTATTTTATGAATTACGCCGGTAATACACGAGGCTCTTGTTTTGCGCGTTTGATAATGCAGATAAATTGACAGAAACTTTAACAATAAATTAAAATAAATACACATGATCTTGTAAATATAACTTCCATGATAAAGCAAATATGCAATACCCTTTTTTTATTATTACAAAAATTGGTATTATGAATATTCTCAATGCTATTATTATTACTGATAACGTTAAGTCCATCTGGTTTCCCTCTTGCTTGAGTCAGTTGCCAAAATAAACGCCGTATTCCGGCTTAGTCTTGAGAGCCAGTAATTGTTTTCTTTTTTCGCAAATGCAACGATGATGTCTTTTGGGTAGCTGGTATCCAATGCGCATCGTATATCGGCTATCTACGTTACAAAATCTCTATTCAAGCCAATTCGTACATCATGGATGCTAGTGAATCAAGTAAGAGAATCAGTCAAGTTCGTCAAATCCAACATGGCTTACAAAGTTCACACGAGTGACGGGTAGGTGCGGCCCGGTCGGGACAGCGGTGATGGGGTGACACACGCTGTTATTATTAGTTTTTTGTCCCC
>DWJN01001488.1:0-17801 GCA_018248895.1 Carystus phorcus
GTAAGAGCTGGTAATATATAATTAATATTATTAAAATAAAATAATAATAATAATTAAATAACGCCACTCACTAGGATACCCCGTGTCGTGGGTGCCATGGACAACACAGAAAGACTATTACACACACCCAGACCAAAAACAGAAATTTAAACTCATCATTTAATTTTCGGTTTCGCTGGGAATTGAACCCAGGACCCTTCGAACAGCGGTCCGGTGGTATTACGCCACGCGGGTCGTCAATGAGGGATGAAAAGTAAAATGAGGAATACTTACTTGCACATAAAAGTTAGGCACCTCTGTTTCAGTTTTAAACTGCGTATTCTTAGGGTTTATGATGTAAAACATTCGTCCCAACCCCTCGACAAACTCCCTCGGCTCAAGGAAGGCTGGACCACGATGGTGATTCGTCTCGTTCATGGCCATCTCTGAAGATAAACACGAAAACCAATGTCACAGAAAGATATACACATATTTATTGTCACACGATAATTAAAAAACCATTAATAAAAGCTTTGATAACTTTCTTATCTTGCAAAATTTCCTCTGCGTTTTTTATTGTGAAATTATGATATTGAAAAAATAAATTATGGCCACGTTTTTTATTCGAATTTATTAACGAATTAATTTTACAATTAATTAAAGATTAATATTTACGTAATATTATGCAATATCTTTTTTAATATTATGCAATATTTGAGCATCGTTAATAGGTTCAATATTCCTATATATAATTGTAATAAATATATTTTTAGAGTATCTTAATATCTGATGTGAAATGTCGAAAACATTCCTGTAACAAAGTAAAAAAAACTAAAACGAATTTTTATAAATATTTTAAAATTAAGGCTAAAAAAATTGAACATAAAAAATATATTTCACAAAATAACTATAAACTCATCTATTAGATAATTCCATGAAAATAAAGAATTTGCAAAATTGCAACACACGAATTAATTTGAATGCCTGATGATATGAATGATATCAAGTCTTGGTATATGTCAAAATTTGTTCTAGAATTGCAATTGTTTAATAATTTATACCAAGAAATACCCGTTAAATAATTTATACCAAGAATTACCCGTTAAATAATTTATACCAAGAATTACTTTTTAGGATAAATGTTTAGTTGGGGCAATCGTTGCCATGGACCGACTGATCGACTTCACCCACTGCGCGATCTGTAGACGATAATGTTTTTACTTATGAATCCAGGGTGATAATCAAGATATGGACTATATACCTAATTACAACAGGGCTGTAAAAACACTAAGTATTATTTAAATTTAATCTGTGTTTTTGTGCTGAGAAGTTTCTTTACATTTTCTTCTTTTGCACCTTTTCGAAAAGACGGTAGAGGTAAAAACTTATTAATTTGATAAAAACTCAAATTTTAATTTATATTGAGATATGAGAGAGAAAAAATGTAAAATAAGGGATAATTACTTGTGTTAATTGATTTACACGAAAAAGTATTTTTATATTCACCAAAGTAATTGAATTGATTTTTTGATTAAAGTTTAACATATGTATTTAAGTAATACGATATTTTATGTCTTGTTTTTGTTTTTTTTTTTTTATTTATTAATGTCCCTTTTATTTTAACATAATTATGTTCTTGGTGATCCGTATGGCATAATTGGCCTTTCATAGAAAGCCAAAAATATTTAAGCAAAGTATAAAATAAAATAAATATTAATTAAATTAATTCTACAGTACCTAAGTATGCCACAGAACTCATCTCAAATGATTGCGTTGATTTTGATGATTTTTTGCGTCTTGAAATGGATTCAAAAATGGATATATATTTTTTCATAAAGAAGAATAACATCAGCCCAATTGCTAGTCTTATAGTTAGTGTAAAGTTAAATAGTATAGATAATATTAGTAGTATATAAAAATGAAGATTAATGTGTGTGAATTAGTCTGTACGTCCATTACAGGTTTGCAAATGGTAGAAGATAGAGCAACGATGTCTTTAGCAAATATGTTCAGAATTCTCTGATAAAGGTTTTGGTGCCAAAATTATATCAATCCAACACATGATTGATGAGACAGTCAAATATGTTGATATTTTGCTGATCGATCGAACTGGATTTACCCGTATATATATCCAACAAAATTTCAATAAACAGAATCAAAATGTAAGAATACATACAAGCTGAAGAGTTTGTTTGTTTGTTTGATTGTTTGAACGCGCTAATCTCAGGAGGTACTGAACCGATTTGAAGAATTGTTTTAGTGTAAGATAGTCTATTTATCAAGGAAGGATATAGGCTATAAAAGATCACGCTAAGCTGAATAGGAGAAGAGCAGCAATAAAAAATATTGCGAAAACGGCAAAGTTTAGAGCTTTCCTTGCGTGCGCTAAGTAAACGGTGAAAGGTCAAAATTCATGTATTAAAAAAATTTTCCGCTCTAAAAGATCTAAATAAAAGTCCGCGATAGCATATGTCTAGCTATTATGGTTAACACACTATAACCATTTTTATGGTTATAAAAATAGTTCTTAAATAATAATTTCTATGGCAAAACAAAGTTTGCTGGTTCATCTAGTAATAATATAAAGCTGAAGGGTTTGATAGTTTGAACACGCTAATCTTAGGAACTACTGGTCCCAATTGAAAAAATCTTTTTGGATTGCATAGTACAGTTATCGAAGATGGCTATAGGATATATAACAACGCTACGATCAATAGGAGCTCAGCGTTGATGATAAATGTTACAAAAAGGGACAAATGTTCCAAGGTGACGTGAAGTTCGCCAGGTCTACTAGTCTTTAAATATATATCATTCTTCAGTTAGTGTATATGAATTCAACCTGAACGATCTGACTGAATGAGATGGATTTTCTGTGTGTTGAATCGACAATGGCTTATTCAAGATTGGGTCCGATAGAATTTTATTATGTTGCAGAATATTATCTGCCAAGCCACTACTAATTATATATTATTATAATCAATCACCAGTTGTATACATTTTTCAAGGGTCATTTACACATTGAAACAACAGTACAAATATTATCTTTACAAAGTTATACTCCATGAAAGGCTCATGATCAGTACGATTACATATTAGTGATTCAAGTTTAATTCAAAATAAATCTAAATGATTTGTTGACAGAGTTCGGTCCAGATCCTGGAGATGATCCACCAGCTGTTGCCGCACGTGGCCGCTATGAACCTGCTGGTGCCGCCGGCGGACGAGCCCACCACCAACACCACCTCCCACTACTACACCTGGGTCGAGAGCGAACACCCTTACAAGCAGGCCATCGTCTCCAATATGAGGTGACTTGTAATCTCTCCTGTAATTGAAGTTAGCACGGGATTTAGACTTTAGTTAACAACATAGCTATAAAATAAACGAATCTTTACTTACATGATAATGAAAAATGTATCTGTAGTGATGGTATTTTGTCATTAAATGTATACATGTATATTGGCACAGGGTATTGTTTCCACCGCAAGTGTCATGGATTGTTTTGGAGATGGATTCGCGGAGCCTCACGGCGCAGCCCGAAGACAGCCTTACGATATATGCGGTCGCTGGTGCACCCAAACACAAGTGTCATTGCACTAACGAGATTCGCATCGCAGATCCACCCTTCCGAAAGGTATACAAGGTAGAAATTACTCATTTAACATTCATTCATTACAAAGTTTTGATTTCAAGCTATACCAGTGTGGTAATTCAGGTAAAACACAGATAAATGTTACTAAGTGTCTATTGTTACGTAGATAATGTGACCCTAACCCTGCAGCGCACTGCTGCCTTCGTTCACCTTCATTCATGCTTCCATATTAGATGATAAGGTTATAATTTATAATTATAGATTGTTCATAGTATAGAAACGTGTACGCGTATTTCACCTTATTTACAAAGTACGACTGAAGGCGGACTTAAAAGTTAATCCTTAGTTTTTCTTGATTGCCGTCGCTTTTGCGGATCAGTTTGTGTATCGTTATCAATATAAATGTTACAAGATTTTGCATGCAAACAGATTATAATGTAAATCAAGCCCGGCTTTTGCAGTGTCGTACTCTATGTAAAAATGGTTGAGGGGGCGTGAGGATTAATTATTGTTGTTACCATTTCGTGTAGCGGCTGATCCAGCTGACGTCAGAGACGGGCGAGGCGGAGGAACTCGAGGACGCCAATTCGGACGCGCCGTGCACGCACTACAACTGCACCTACGTCAGCGTTACCCCCAAATTATCTAACGTGTAAGTATATCATGATGTTCTTTTCAACGTTTGTGACTGATAAACTATTATAATAGTAAGGTACTAGGAAATTGTCTTTTGACAATTAATTACTGAGTTGTAACTATGGTTCGGATACGTAAAACTCATTTTCATGATAAATAAAGAGGATTATATTGTTGTTGTAAGTTTGTAACTTGTAATTTACAAGTTTTTAATAAAGTCCGAAATCAGACTTGCTACTGCCTATTCGATTCGAACTTGGTATATGTCTTTTGAAAATAAAAAGGCTAATAAAAATGTTATTTTCGGAAATGCAGCTACTGTGAAGTTATTTACATAATCAATTATAAGTAACACTGTGGCGTGCAGAAGTTAATCTATTTACCAATATTATTTAAAATATAATAATGCGATGTAATATAATGTGTTATAACAAAGGAGATGTAATGTAATGTGGCATGTCGTGGAGAAATATAAATTATGCATGCGTTTCTTTGTTGTAGGCACAACGCGTGGCCGAAGCAGGCGCTGCTGGTGCCCGGCAACGAGGTCATATTCTCGCTAGAGACCGCCTCAGACTATTTGAATGAATACAATAAGCCAAACAAGTAAGTTTTACTATCTACAGGATTGCGAATAAATTCATGAATATATTTTATTTAATACAATACTAAGGTGTCTTCACTGTTACACAACGCCCGCTTGAGCGGGTGAATTTAGAAGGATGTTTTCTGTGGAAGCTCTTCGAGATGAACTGGGGAATAAAATTTGTATGAGTATAAATTTTCATGCTGTTCCAATTTAGTAATACAATAAATTACAAATTAATATTTGGAGCATAAATCCCTTGTCAATCACTTCATCTTATATATACATTTATATAACACTATGTATACAGTATATGCATTGTATTTATTATGTAGTATTGAATATGAACTTCCTCACCAAATGAAAATTATAATGTAAAACTCGAGTATAATATATTGATTTAAATTACAAGTTCACTCCGTTAAAGTATGTATATTGTATAAGTAGGTAATATATTGTTTTGAATTTGCAAATCGCGAATTTATAAATAAGATCCTGCTGTGCCAGCGGATGCCGAGTTCTATAATTCCACGGAATCCGATGCGAAGGAATTCATAAGAAATTATATTACACAGACATTTGCTAACTTAGAACTCTGCGCACAGCTAGTATTACAAATGTAGATTTCGCTGGGCCTTGTTTGGTTGGATCTATGTTGGTACACGTTTATAAGATATTTAAAATCACTAGTTAACATCCTATTTCGATATAAGCCAATAACGACGCTCTCATATTTTAGTAGTGACATAACATGCAAAGCGAACGAAATTGAGTTCGATTTATCGGTCGTGATACAAATTTATTTGGGAGAAAAATGATTGTGGTCGGGTCTTTGTTTGTGATGTGTTGTATGTGTAACCAAGCTACACGCGATACAGGGAATCATGGTGCGGGGTATGCGTGTGTGAACGTTTATTTATGTATTATAAATAAGAACGGTGAACATGATTGCCGACAGTGAGGAGAACCGGTTCGGTTTCCGTTGCCTGTGTGTTGGCTACGAGGACGCGCCGTTCACGTCTCAGAAGCAGGGGCTGACGGCGCTCGAGATGGAGCTGGTGTATGCGGGCGCCGCGTGCGCCTCGCGTCTGCTCGCGCCCGACCTCGAGATACCGCCCTTACAGTTTTGTAAGCGTTTTATACAACTATTACAATTTTAATGATTTTAGGTACTACGACAATTTTCTGATTACCAATAGTAAATGGTTTCTGTTAACTGTTTCCATATTACTCTTCACAGTAAATATTGTGCGAATATAAATAGAATTAAAAAACACAGTAATTCTAATAAAGATAACCACAAAACACATACGAATAGTACACGAGTACAAAGGCAAAATAGAAAAGGCGTAACGTTTATAAGTAGAGTTGTAAGTGTAATTAAGCATGCAATGCTAAGCATGTTGATATTCGGAGAGTGATACGTAAGTTCGGAAGTTATTGAACAGTTATGTGGCTGGTATCTGAAGCACGGGGGCGCAGGTGTCGGCGGGTGTCCCGGTGTGGTCGTGACCGGCATGTCGACACGCACGTGTTGGATATTCCATTGTGCGCTGAACGATCTGAATCATTCCACCTCAATGTAAACAGATTGTTCGCCATACTTCCGTTGTCGTACTGCGGATAAGCTTGTATTGCTATACGTTACACATAGAACTGACAGACAGATATTATCATTATGATTTTAATAAATAAACTAGTGGATTCGATAGATGTTGTTCTGCAATAAAAAAACACGTATTGAGTTGTAAATCTAAACATATTCGAATCCACTTTAACACAAACAAATTTCATCACAAACGGTCCTACGGTTTAGGAGGAATACAGTAACATACACACGGACAGGAGAATTATATTATTATGCGCGGTTGGTAGCGGATTGGTGACCACTGGTAACAAAATTGCTCAAGCGTTTCCGTGCTTTGGAATATACGTTATTGTAGAAAGCAGTCGCTAAGCCACCTTAGGCGTCTTCCGGCGTCATAAATACTTCTGACTCTTGGGAGCGCCAGTAACCATTAATCGATTGATGGCAATAAACGTTAAAAGAAAACTGTTGATATTTATGTAAAGCCCTTGTTTGAGTGACCGTGGGTTTTAGAATTACAATAATTTTACAGCAACGATAATGGAGTTGCAAATGGGTGCGGCGGGTGTCGGCAGTGGGGAACAAGATCCAAACGAGGAGAGTGATGCGTTGTTGCTGTCGCGCGGCCTCGAGCTCTCCTCCCCGCCCACTGTGCACCACGTACTCGACGGCCTGCCCCTTATGCGGTGAGTGAATTCACCTACACAAGTCTACCGAGACACCTGCAGATAACACGTGCCGAGGTGTAAGCCTATGTTTAGATACAAAGCTCCTTGACGCGTGTCAACGCATTATTTAATTTTAAAGAAGTTCTGAAGTGAATCCTCTTTGGTTGCCTGTCTGAGTCATAGTCCGTTTCAATGGGGTCATTTTTATTTTGTCGTTATATTATAAAAAAATTAAATCAACGCTTGGTTCCAGTCAATTTTGTAGAATAAATATAATTTCTACTTAATTTATTTGTACATCATCATTGTAAATATTTTTGGCTTAATTTCAATGAAATAGACGTTAAAACAGTTAAAAATTTTCGAAAATAAATTTATGATGACTTAATAGAAATACGTGCTTATTTTTATATGAACGTACACGGGCGCGACACGGAACGCGTGAACGCCTACGTTTAAAAATCCTTTATTATCAGCGTTGACGCACGTCAATGAAACGGTTGGAAATAATACTATGTTTAAGTCTTATGATAAGAAAAATCGCTATCTAATATTTAATAAATCTGAACATAGATTTACACAGTTATTTAATAGGGTAATAATAAAATGGGGAATCGGAGACGATGCACGTTGTTATTTTTTTTTAAAACATTAATGATATCTGTTATGATTTGTCAAAGACGTGTTGATGCACAACACCTTGTCTGTACAATGTTGTTGAAACCTATCAATATATTAGTTCAATATACTGCGTATATTCGTCGAATTTATTATGATGCATTTATTTTTAATATAGTGTGTCGTAGTAATCGATCAGCCCCAAATTCAAGAAATAGCATGTGTCCTGTCTCCTTAAACCATGTTTGATACTGTATTACGACGCTAAATATACCAATACCCAAAATAATACGTATAATTGGCAATAACGCCTAGGAGGGATATTAAAAAGTATTATTAGGTAAAGAATTAAAAGGTAATAAGGTATGTAAACCATTCAAACACTATTATCCTCTCTATGTCTTATAGCACGCAATGTAAAATACAAATAATGAATTAGTGTAAATATTTACAATTCAAATAATAATTCTTTTTATTAATATCAACTAAACATTTTGTCAAGTATAATTGAAAAATGTTATATAAGTTGACAAGTCTTAAGTATTTGCTGTTGTAAAAGTACAACAATCTTGATTGATTGCTGCATTTGAAATATTTATCATAAATCTTAAAGCAAAGTATAATTTGTTGTAATAAAACCAGCGAGTAATATTCATACATAATCAACATCGATAAGTTAATGAGGTATGTCTATTAGTATACATATAATAAATTGATAATTAACAATTTGTTTTCAATTACTTTATAGATAGATCAATCAGTACAGACGTCTGTTTCATACAAACATACAAAGATGACACAAAGACTAATACGCTTTCGTTTATTCCCGCTAATCTCAGCAAAGGAAGCGATTTTCACAGGTTTATTATAGTAAGCTTTGTCATTTCATATTTGGTTTATTAATTACTTCACAAAAAAGATGTCAATACAAAAATAAAATAAAAAAAATTGGTTTTGGGTGCAAAAGAATATGAATTTGAAGGGCGATTACACAATGATACACAAATCGTTCGTCGAACAAATAAACATCCCTTGAATAAGGTTATGTTTTGCATAAGTACTTTTACCTGTAACCTGTAGATTATATTTTATATCTTTATAACTCATACGCCACTCCAAGTTAGTAACCCCTTAAAGATGTTTAGGTTGCAGGTAAGCGTACAAAGAAATATGTACACATATATAAAGATGATTATTTCAGCAAAGTACAATATGCTCGCAGCCACAAGGTGAACACAACCAATGAGAAATAGTATGTAATTACAGTAAGTATTATTAGTATAGTATATTTTCAGCTGTGCCGTAAGTGATGAGGGATCTCATGGGAAAATATTTATGTGGATGATAATAAACAAATTAGTAAACACCGTATTGCATCTTTACAAAACCTAACAGTAGTTTACGATCTTGTGTATAAATTGCATTCTGAATAATTTGTATTCTGAATTAAGGATATTAAAAAAAAGTGTAAAAAAGCTTTCAGATAATATAATGTGTTTTTTCGTGTTTCAACTTAAGATACTCAAGCATGAGTTTAGAATTCTGAAGTACCTGGCGATTGAAGGAACGTTTTTGTTTTACACTTTTGATTACCGATTCGCTGAATCGATGCCGCTGTTTTGGAATATGTTCACGTCTCGTATTGGACGCCTCGCTTTAAGTCACCAAATATTAAGTGAATACAACTATCAGCTACACCAAAGGCATAGTCGACATTGCGTTGTCGGCGAAGGTGGAATTGAGGGAATTGATACAATACTCGTGGGTTTTTATGAATTGTAAGCCATATATGGATTATGGAGAATACGGAATATATAGTTTTAAACATAAAAAATATATTACTATGCATAATTTAGGGTTTCGTAAATCAAATGTCGATTTTGTGATTATTTATGTGGGTGATAATGTCGCACAGTTGTTATAACGCAATGATGGATGTCTGTTATTTTTAATTTATACATGTCCATACCACTAGCAATGCAACAAATCATAAAACCAGTATACGTGTGCGTAGCATTTAATAAGAAAATTATTCCCTATTTTGGAGACCGCATGTACAAGTTACGCATATTATGTTTTAAATCGAAGTAATCAACATCTAAGTTAAGTTTCAAACGAAATAACCATAAGTACGACATTGTTTGTTCAGGTTTCGTAGTTGCCTACGTATTCAGTCGCTTCATCAAGAAATTCGCAACGCAACGAGTTAAATTATGATCGTGATGGGATTATATTCCGTATTGCAGATTTCGCATAGCACGCCATCAAATTAAAATACAATAACTATGTACTAAATTACTATATTAATTTTAACACTACTATATTAATTAAAATAAACTGTTATGTATCATGCACTAAGTAATATTTAACTATCCAGTGACGGTTATGACTTATTGGTCTTACTTCGAGTAATCCTATATTTGTAGACTGACTATTAAGACTTTTCGCAAAGCGTAACTTGAGCTATAGATGTGTTAAGCATTTAATACATAGACTATTTAACCTGATATATTGCTCTTTATTTATGTGAGAAATATGGAAGCCAGCAACACCGTTATAAGTTCGCCGTGCATTATAATTACATGCTATCAGTACAATAATAAACAATAATACATGATGACATTTCATGGCCAGTCAGATATGTACATAGATTTATTGTAATGAAATTTAAATAGCAAATACTTCTACTTACTACATCAATAACACTACACAACTATTAATGCTGTTACTGGATTTTAATTTTAAATGGTTATAACATAATATAAGGAAGCAATTAAACAAACGTTTAATGTATAACTATATATTATAATAGACAATAGTTTAGCTAGTAATAGTTAAATGCATTGCTTAAACAAAATACTTTTTCTGTATCAACTGCGTAATACTTTTAAAGTTATAACTAAAGTTGGCACAGTCGTGAATGGCAATACATTGAGGTAGAGAACTAAACTATTATAATGTCACTTATGGAATGTCTGATGCATTTGTTTCGAAGACGCAATGATATCACAAAGTCTTTATATTGCCACTAGTAAGATCGGTGGCAGAGATCAATTAGTTTTAAAGTTTGTCTTCGATTACAAGTTTGTGGTGAGAAGCTCCGCTCTTTCCACTACTATATGAAACTCTGTCTCTCTGTAAGTTTTGCCGTCCGGCAACACTATCTGCAACTTCTTCTTTTTTTCATTTTCCCGCCTAACTATGAAATATATTGCAATCGCAGCGCCGATTATTATTATAATAATTCCCACTACGACAAATATCCAAAAGTGTTGTTTGAACGATCCACACCTGCTATCGACAAACGTTGGCAGTGACATAAAATGATCTTCCAGAGAGTACCAACACGTTATTATCCCTCCGTGATTGTTGAGTACTTCACGCCATTCTTCGGCAAGTGTGCATGTGCATGTTATGTTGATATTAAGCCCATCGACACGTAATGTTAACGAAGTTATATTGAATAGCAGCGACCATGGTGTTAAATTGGTTATTGTATTGTTGTCGACAAGGAGCTCTTGTCTTCCCATGACTGAAATTATTTCCGTGTCAACAGAGATTCCGAAAAATGCACCTTTGCTTAAAGTATTAACAGTATTATTTCTAAAGGTGATTGGTCCTCTAGTCGTGATATGGAATGCATCTCCATCTAGAGTTTCTATATTATTATTTTCTATTAAAACTTTCTTTGGTGAACTGACAAGAAATGTCAAACTAGATAAATATTTAACGGTGACTCCTTCCATTCGAAACAGATTAGTCACTTCTACGTCCGACAAAAACCTGCTCGGCAACGTGTTCATGATGCCGCCTCGTAACAAGAAATTTACGGTTGTAAATTTCTTGAAGGCTTGTATTTCTATATTGTCGAAAATATTGTTTGTAAGCTCTATATTTTTTACACCGGTAAGACTGGAGAAAGCAAACGGTTTGAGGTTATTTATTCTGCAGTTGCTGATGATTACATCGTTAACGCGTCCTTGGATTGCGTGTGACGAGATTTCGTTTATAGTACTCCCCTGAATCACAATCCATATACCAGGATTCATATCGATGTCTTGCGCAAATGGTGACCATGCCATTGCACGTTCGTTTATAACTACATGACTCACGTTTCTGATTTCTATTGAACGTAATTGGATGAGATTTCTCACTGCGTCTTGAAGAAAGTGAACACGCGCACATCCATCTACAATAATGGCTGTGGCGGTTGAAGGTATCCTATACGCTCCATCAGGTCTTAGAGTGACTTCCTGGGGACAAACGCACAATTTATTTTTGTCGGTGTAGCTAATAAAGTTCTTCATTCGCTCCTCAGAAATGACTTTCTGTATAATGAGTATTGTAACCCAACATAATCTATAATAATTATGTCATTGTTAAAAATAGTAATAAAACATTATTTGTTTAGATAAAATTTTACGTAATACTCGAGAGAGAAGATAAAGTTTACTCTACGACTCGTCACAAACGTTTTAGTCTACAAGGCCATCAGGTTATTTGAATTAATTGATAAGTTTATTTTTATTTCAAATGGAAATATAAACTTGGTATGAGATCCAACCAACATTTTGCGATTTTTTTAAGTTTTATTAATTTCGAACTGACTATACAGACAGTTTCAGTTTCATTTTATTTTGCCGTTTTGAGTACTTTTATCATCTATCAAACTGTTTTCCCTTCAAAAGAAAATAATCCTTATACTACATTTACTAAACTAACAAGGTATTGACGGAAAATACCTCATAATCTCGCGTGCAGCTGCATATAACTCGGGTGAAGGAATCACAACGGCACGCTTCATCTTCACAGATTGTGGGGGTGATGCCTTGCGCCAGAGAACGTGCGTGCAGCACTAGGACTATATGCCACCACTTTGTCCACCGCATGCTATGGTGCTTTCCGAATTCACGTCACCATCTCACACGGTTGTTTCGTCTGCAACAATATTAATATTATTATTAGCATGCTGTTCTTTGGTCCTAGTCTTTCGTTACGTTATAAATAATCGTACTAACACTTTGACTGTTAAGAAATAAAAGTAGAAGTTAAATTAAAACTCTTAAATTAAATGATTCCGTAAAGGTACGTGTATACACAATCTTATTTTTATGTAATACATAAATAAATAATAATATATATGTAGTAGATAACATATTTAATTGTGCCTATATACTAAAGTAGGTACTTAGGTTTATTGTAATAACAAACTTTACTTCCAAAATACTACTGTGTTGTATATATTTTACTTATTGCAAGTTTTTTTACTTTCAAAGTGAGTTGTCGAAGCAAGTTTCCGGAAATAAACAACAATAATGTAAAAATTATTATTTAACAGTTCGTAATATTTAAACTAATCAACCAGCATTTTAGCCTGTCCTAATTTGCTATTAAACAGAACAAAATAATGTTTAGCAGATCAATCTACATTTTCTATATTTAGTTACAATATTGAATCATTATAATATATAAATAGGTTATATTACCAGTTTTATCCGTAAAACCTTCAACTGCACTACAAATACGAGTTAGATGATGATCTTTCACTACAATAACGTGTTAAGCACAAAAACGCAACGAATCGTATTTTCTAATGTAATTAACGAACAATGTAATTTTTCGAATAACTTTTCCTGAGGCCAGCGTTCACGAAGCAGGTTTTATCAATGTGAGTCAGCTCGGTATAGTCGGTTATCGAGCGTTATCTGATAGCTGCATACTCATAGGTGCTGGTCGGCTTACGTACCGCACCGAAGAAACTCGCCGCGTATGTGATTTTTTAGCAAGGCTATCGGAATAGATAGCGCAGGTCGGGTTTACAGATACCCACTGTGTTGATGACCTTTATTTTTGTATGTAATTAATTGCCACCGCTTACGTAACATCAAATTTGAATTCAATAATTAAATACGTTATTGAAGGGGGTTAAGTGACGAGCGAAAGCTAGTAGCTTCACGTTATAAATAACACAATTCTGTCGGTCGGCTTTGGTTAGTGCGTCATGCATCACATTCAGGTCTGAAGAAGCCCGGTGATTCATATAAATATGCATGTACCGCTACCTAAAAGAAGACCATTTTGGATACTTTCCCATTGCCCATTCACTCTAGTTAGCATTTATCATAATATGAGATATGTATTATAATTTTGTGCTACGGATATAGAAAATGATGCATAGTACTTATAGAGTAAAGAAATTTTAATTATGGTGCTTTGGTGTGGAGTCACGCGTAAAATATCAGAAATCAATCAATATTAGTTTCAGTTATTGAAGGACATTACATTCCTTGCTAACTTCGTCCGTTGTTGTATTATATGAATTGATGCTAAATCCCAAAAGGGACTAAATAGTACCTTTGGCCTTATTTAAGCTTATAGTCTTATAAGCTGACTTGCATTCCTTAACCTCCGACCGCACCCCTTCAGATTACGATTGTGATATTTATGTGAACAAGAATGCATATCAATAAGAGAACTTAGAGAAGTGCATATATCCTTGACGCGTCTGTTGGATATGCTAATTACAACTCGTCTCGTGCTATTTTCGAGTTTTAAAGATGTATTTGGAATTTATACGTACATTGCGAGAGATCGCGGCGGTCTTGGCATTTGTGTTATGATTTATTTTTACTGTCTGCACCTGAATCAAATGCTCAAAATAAAATAAATTTAATTTAAATCAAAAAAATAATATGTAAGGGATAACATTTTTTTAACTAAATTATAAACACGTTCATGAAACACTTTGATTGATGTTGATATTTCTGGTTCAATACAGATATTGTCTCGAATATTATAAAAATTAAAGATTCAACTTAAAACAATGTAGTGACAAATAATATCAAATGCGGCGTAACGTTCTGTTCCACGGGCTGTAGATTCCGAGTTTAGATTACACATTACGGTTACGTCATCATCAGTGTTAAATAATGTTTATTTTCGTAAGGTAAGGTCACACTGTACCCATAGAGTAGTGCGTTTATTACTATACGTTTGGTGTTATTGAGTCGCCGTAAAGGAATTTATTTAGCCGACTGGAAAACTGTTATTAACTTTGACAAAGTATTAGTAAATTAGATCGACAGATTTATTAGCGTAATTCAGTCGATCCTTAAGATGCGGTAAGAGCGGTTAATATATAAAATATATATGTATTATTTAGTGTACTTCATTGATATACTCGTAATAAAAAAAAACCTAAAATGCTGTAGTGTAGTGCTGTATAATGAAGCAGTTCAAACATTGATCGTCGATAAGGTTGTAGACTGCGCAAACATAGGTTTATAATGCAATTCGCTAGCGGCTACTTTATGGATAAATCGAAATAGCTATTGGCTTTTGCATAGACCACTAATTCCATTCCTGCATAGATATTTGAACGGATAAAGTACGCGTAACGTGGTTCGCTTCACTATATGGCCTAAAGCGTGGAAGTTAAACATAATTTTTAGTAAGCTTTCCATTTGCGCTAGGACCATCTATTCAATATCATCTATAACTTCGTTGTAGAAAAATTAAATGGCTAAATTTTCAGTCACCAAGTATTATTAGGTATGTAGGTTTTACTTGTGAGATACATTGTGTTTTTATGCGGTGACCAAGTCAATCGATTTATTCAAAACATAAAAGATTTCAAGTATTAATATGGTCACTATTATATTTATTTTAAGTAGAATCTAAACATGTATAAACTGAACTGTAATAATACCTTTTTTGCAGCTAATGGCAATTGCAATTAACCTGTTCATATCGCTTTGGAATTATCAGGCAAACAAACAATTATATTGGTAACCTGTGCAAGACTCATTTTGCAATCAGATGAAATTTGCCAAGGAAAAAACTTGCCTTCGAGTAGATCATAATTTCTATTCTTCAAACCCTGTTTCCAAAAAATTTCCCCAGGCCTAGGTTCAAAGAACATCACAAATTCAAAATAATGTAGGTAAAATTGCAGATATTCGCTATTTTTATTTTCGAGCTCCTTTCGTTTCTCGCTTGCGTCGATAGACTTCATAATAATGATTTATCTACAATATTTTGGTTCAAATAAGACAGTGGTAGGTAAATGTGTTATGGTTGGCGCATACATTTCAATTTGCAAACGTATAATTACTGAGTCAATTTATTTGTCCTGTATTGTTGTAATGAAACTTAAAACCCGAACTAATCAGCTTAATGTTAACCTTAACTATCTATTTTTAATAAAAACATTGCAAATACGAACAGTTGAGATTACCGTCTTAGATGTGATCATGTAAGAATACATGTAATTTAACAAAATAAATATTTTTTTTAAATAAAGGTTTTGTTTAACTGCGAGTATAACTATTAGTATTGCAAATCTAAAGCGCAATAAGTCTCGCTCCGCTCGATAAGCAATAGAATTAAAATAACGCGGAACATGCGCACTCGAGCACGAACACTTGCTGGTTGTACATATTTCCAACTAGCAGCCGGCAGCCCGTCAAGCGCCCGCGCCATGGTTTTGGATGAAACTCATTATTTAAAGTTTTATGTCATATACCTTTAATATTAAACTGGTTTGGACTACATTTTGTTTACTTATAATTTGAAATACGGTGTAGCGCTTCGTGAGGGTGACTTGAAAGTAGCCTTTATCAGAAATATTACTTTTTATTAAATTTGAGTAGTAAAATCGGCTTATATTCGAAGTAGTTCAGTAACGCAACTTGATAGTATTTGCTCTAGTTCAAAATTAGTAGTTAGCATCAAACAGAATTAAAATAATGAAAATCATATTTCATCGTTTTTATATTTTACAAGCGACTTTCCTCGCTTCATTATGTGTTTTACTTTGTATACCTTGTCTTATGTATTCCTTGAATTTATTTGTGGCGCTATAATTTTAATTTGCTATATACATATATAATTCCAAAGATATTGTATTAAATTGTATGGTGTAAAGGGCTGTGCTGTATGCTATAATGCACGTAAAATGCCGAACATTACTGACATATTTAATTTGACAAGGATTAATATCGCATTCATCTAAACAGCTCTCTAAATTAATAATTAATGGCCGTAGTAAGTTATCCTAAAAAGATAGATATACGCCATCGCGGATTTTAAAGAGAAACATTTCCCCCATACCTCAAGGGGCTTATACTAAAGATAGGGTTTTCGATGGAAGCTCCCAATAGATTTTTCCGACATCTTGAACAATAATAGTCATATCTCATCCAATTGGCACAAAATATTGTACTATACATGAATATCTTCCTCGTAAACCGCTCCATTAGTAAAAATCTTATGAAAATCCGTTCGGTAGTTTTTGAGATTACTGCATTCAGACAGACAAACAAACGCGGTGATAGGACTTTATATGTGGACACGAACGAGTTACAAGTTTTTTTTAAGTAAATTTAAATGTGGTCGTTGTTCGTTTTATCCAATAACCATAATAAGTACTGCGACTGGTAATTGGAGAACCTGTAGGTTTCATTTTTTTATTTAAGAAGGCTCAAAATTTAAATTACCCATACGCATGCCTCGTTTGTGAACATTGATGTGAAATCGTCGAAAGTATCTTAATTATACGTAGAGTCACACGAATGCGATTTTATTTCCAAGTGTTAGTTGTGTTGCTGACCGTTCTTGCATTTTAATAGCACGTAAAATCTTAAATGACATATATATTACCGTTGTGGTGAGTGTATTGTAGCCATTTGGAATGTGTAATGACTTGTTTAAATTATCTTAAGAGATTTCTCTCTGATACTCTTTCTTGTATAGTTAACGAATTACTACGACTGTCTATGTATTTAAAAATAATTCACATTCTCTACTTTCTATTTTTTTACTAATGAAAATATTTATTAATCTATCAGAATGTATATGTATAATTGAATATTAACGATAAATATTCTAAAACGTGAAATTAAGTATTATTTTTATAATGACTATAATTAAATAATTTCCGGGGCATGTAGTATGTATGCCCTACTAAAAACGCTACGCTACGCTATTACCAGGTACCACCGCGTTACCACCGCTTATTCATCTAGATCAGTCATTAACATAATATTATAAATATTAATGAAATATTCACATTTAATTTCTAATTCTGAAAGATAGCTAAAGAGAACTGGGTTTTCCTTAGTTTCATTGTTCATT
>DWJN01001489.1:0-17801 GCA_018248895.1 Carystus phorcus
GCGCGCGCGGTCGCTGGCCGAGCGCTCACCGGCCCCGGCGCGCCACCACGCAGGTCACTGCCCCCGGCCCCGCCCACACCACGCCCGTTTAGCTAATGCGGTCACGGTAGCGTATCTGGCTGGCCCGCTTCTTATTCCGTTTTGTTCTATACTAATACCGTTCTTAGTTTACTGTTCTTTGAAACTGCGCTAGTGCTAAGTGGTGTTGATGTCGATTGATAAATCTGTTTACAGAAGATTTTTCGCTGTTTCTTGTCGATGATATTTTGGCACTTTTCCGAAACAGTGGTCGAATTATAAAAATGAGGTGTTTAATTTGATTGAATGTCTACAAGAATATTAAAAAAAATATATTAGATTTTTTGTAAGTTTATAGTTTAAGTTGTTTTAAATTATTAAAACAGTAAACTAAGAACGTTGAAAAGACTGTGTTTTGCGCAATTTGAAATATGATTAATGTTTTTTTCAGTTTATTTCAATTAACGGTTTGTTTTACTGCGATCCATTCATTGACGTTTTTTAATGTTTGACATTTTTTTAGTTACCTAGTCGTTTTTTAATTGTCCCATATTTGCTTACGCTGTGAAATAAGCTGCTTCAGACAACCTAATAAAAAGGGTGGCTTTTAATATACAGCGCTAGTAGTTGATATAACTGCAGTCCATTGTTATTGAAGATGAACTGCATCCGTATGTGCTCTTTCCTTAAATCAATAAAACATGTTTTATCATGTAAAGTATTAACATTTTGCGTTATATGTATTTAGTGAGTAGAATTACATTTAGTTAGTGGGTATATGATCGCTTGAGCTTGTTATTAGATGGCTGTAGGTAAATTGGCAGCTTCGCAACAAAATGTTGTATTGATTAAGGTAACTACATATAGGCTGCTGTAGGAAATTTGTCACTAGATTTGTGACAGTCATACAGAAGTTAATGATAGGAGTCTCATTCAGTCTCACTTTGGTGGGATTTGTTTGGAGCTGGTCCATTGGCTCATCCAATTCAGTTGATTTAAGGCAACTGCATGTTTAGAAACACTATGAGACTTTAAGCTCTATGAGAAAAAATTACAAATGTATTGGCTCAAGTTTGGAATAAAAAGTATAAGCCAGTGTTAACTTATATTATAATAAAATATTATTTTGTATGACAAGTCAATCTATCAACATATGTACATATCAAATGGCGATTCATTGCATCTTTAGTTCTGAGTGATTCGACTATCTTTAATATAAGATAATTATAAATAAATAAATGCTCCCATTCACATACTCCTACACTAGGACTCGCCATATCATAAGTTTCGTAGGCTTAGGTGAAATGGTTGTTTGAATAGATATTCACCATTTTTTGTCGTACTGTTTTTGGTCCGACTATCAATCTAGAGCCACTCTTTCGACAACACAAAACATTTATATAACACATCGAAACATAATTTAAAGTTAGGTATTGTGTCATAAACACAGTCTTGAAAGTCATATGCAAGAATTTTAAGAAGGAAACATTACTTTAATAACTACTAAAGTAGAAGTTCTTACTTTAATGTGTATTTCATACAAAATCTAAGTCATTTCTACATATAATAGACACATTTAATGGAAAATCTGTGGCCAATACGGTGACATCAGAGCTGTACTGATTTTTGATAATATACTATATTGATTATTGAGTCATCTGTTTTTTTAATAAGCTTATTTAATGAAGACATAAAAAACGTACTATGCTATCACCATACTCTAGCATTATGGTACAAAACAGAATTTAAAATCAATATCATATGAGAGAAATGCTAATTCGTCTTCTACATAAAAATATTTTTATTTGAAAACAAAAATGTTACTTGTATCAGTGTTTCTAACGTTCTCAAGGTTAAATGTAAATGTGTTTCTCTGGAAATTCTTGCATATTTTATATTATCCTTACTAAGGCGAGCTTCAGTAATAACATTGTGTGATATTGTTGTGACGCCGAGCGTGTGCAGTGCGGCGCCGACCGGACGGTCCGTGAGTCACTTCACCTTCTAATTGCATGAATTTACACTTAACACTAATATACATCAATACATACTAATTTTTATTTATATATTAACATGAAGATATTCAAAATGCATGCTAATTAACTTCTAACTTAATTATTAATTAATGCTTATAATATGGTAAATATCACGGTAGATGTTTCGGGTAAGGCGAGGCAAATCAATTAATTTATAATGCTTCAATAATAAATAATATATACACACCTGTGAACTTGATTTTAAGTTTAATTCTGAATATAATCTCATTATTTTACATAACTTTAACGTCCTCTCTTCTTGTGAAACTTTGCTTATAGTATGATCGTATACACTTGTGCCTTACTCAAAATAAGCTTAAATTAGACTCTTTAATTTAATATTTTTTATTTATAAACCGGCTGATATAAAAATATACACTAAATTCTACCATAAGCTTACATTATGTCACCAAAAACTTTGTTTCTGGTATTGTTATAATTTGGTGAATGTGAATATTGTTTCACAAAGCAAGGCCGGATTACAAGTTAATATAAATGTCAGCACCTTGATTTTTAACAAAACATTTTTATTTATAATATGATTGACCTTTTATTAAATTTTTATAGGATGTGATTAAATATAGGGTCAAATTATTTAATGTCTTTGTTAGGCGTTGAGATTGTAGTATATTTATTGCACCTCAAATAACATATGATATGTTAATGATATTATGTGCATTTTGAATGTCTGACAGAACATATAAAAATGCAATTTGTGGAAATTTCACGAAGAAAACACTAAAAGTCCAAGGGTTTTAATTGTACGCACATAAACAGTACCGCACGTTACAGTAGCCGCATACTTTGTAGTCATAACAGCTTAGGTTAATTTAGAACTATACAAAATGCCTACTCTAATCTGTAATAACATAGTTGAACGCTTTTTTTAATAATTTGGTGAGAGTGTTTTGCAATAAGTTATTATAACTGACGTGTTTGATATACGTTTTGTAATTACAACAATGTAAGGCTGACTCCGTCCATGATTGATATTAATTTCTGCGCTATACAATAAATAACTCTATGGTGTGTGGTGTCACATCATTCCTGTTAGAGGTCTGTGGCCCCTGTGCTACTTACCTTAAACTTATACTTGGATTTAATTTTTTTTTTTATTTATAGTAAATTTTATCTGATAGGTGATTTAAATATCTGGTTGATGAGTCATTGTAAAATGTTTATTTGTTACATAAATGGTTGCCCTGGCTGAGTGAATCATGCATTTGCAAAGGTCGTTTAAAATATTTAGTAATAATCAAAATTGATTAGTACTTAATTTGCACGCGGTCAGCGATATGACCGTGTTGACAGTTATATTATTTTGTTTAACAGTATAATTTTACGACTTTATTGACCTTATGTTGAATAATGGATTTACCGACTATTAATTTTGAATACGTTTTACATGTCTGTACTGATGGACGATTATGTAAGTAATATTAGGCTGTTCGCTATTTACCAGTTTTCCCGCCATTTTTATCGTGAACAAAACATTGTACTTGACAAAGAATATAATCGAATGGCGTAGAAATCAGTAAAGAACAAAAATAAGTGAGATATATTTAGTTCCTCATCGATTTCTAATTCGTTGAGGTCTGGCGCCTAATGACCGCACTCTGAAATAAAGATTAATTTAGTTTTCTGTTTAAGAACTCTAGTTTCTTACTTACTTACATTTCGTATATTCAAAACGCTGACAACATTAAACATGATACGTGAACATACAATCAAAATCAAAAGGTTATTGTTCTTAAAATTGACTGTTCAACATATTTTATAAAATTCGAATCAGTAGTTGTTATTAGTGCATTCAACCAAACATTTATAGATTTCGTAGTTAATATATATATTTTTTAATTTGAACCAGTAGTTGAGAGTGCGTTCAACAAAACAAACGCTTCAATTGTATAATGTTAGTATAGATTTCGCAGTTAATAATCATTATGTTTATGTGTGGTGTAGGTGAAACAACAGATACCCACTGGAACCACATAGCGGCGATGTCGGGCTCCGACTTCGACCTGGCGGCGCACACCACGGACGAGGACCTGCGCGAGATCACGCGGCACGTGGTCGCGCAGATGCCCAGCGAGCACGCGCCGGGGCCCGCGCACGTGTGACGTCATAGCGCGGTAAATACTTGACACCACTTGCTGTGGCAGATGCGGTTTAAAAATGGGTTGAGAATATCAGACAAAGTCTGCGAGTGTTATCTTCTTTTTTATTACTGACAATGTTACAAAAAACGTCACTTAAAAATATATGTAATATTGTGTGCCAGACACCCCACTACAGAATCTCGAGACGGGTTAACAAACGACAACACTTGGTAAAGATTAAAAGAAAAGAAAAGGTTGATTTGGTTAGCAAATACCTCAACTAAAATTTGATTTGTTGTTCCTTCAATTTTCATATATTTTCTATTGAAGTGTCACTTCAAAGCTATATTTTTTACGTTTGAATCTGTAACGAACTAAACACGAACGAGGTAGATATTACGTACTGAGTCACTCATACTCTATTTTTGTTATATAGTACAGCGACCAAGAATTTAAAAGTACTGAAGAGTTCAGTTAACACTTGGGAACCCTTTTCATAGATAGACTGTACTGTCTACTATTTTAATATAGTCCAAGTAGTGCAATTAGCAAAACAACTTCGCAACGGGTGAAAGCTTCGAGGAAATACTTAGTAGATATTTGCTACGAAGAAATAACATACAAATAGACGCTATTAGAAAATTTTGAAGTAAGACCGTCTTGGAAGCATCCTATAAGAACTGTTAGGAAATAAATTCCAAAGACCAAGTTACAAAGAAATATATTTTCAAAACCTTGCATAAAGATATTCAAAAGAAGAAAACATCTGTAATGTCAGTAAAATAAGTTTATAGCTACGGTTACGGTAAGGTTTGAGCACTGTAAAGGTTTGTTATTTAAAGACTATGTTTACAAGATTTTTTATATGTGTATTGAATGTATGTGATCAAGCAATATGTATTAGAGTGGGTAATGTAGAAAATGTTCATATTATAGGTGATGGAAGTAGTACTTACCAAATGTTTGCTGTGACGTCATACACGAAAACGCGATGTGAATTAAACTTGTCTTATTAGAGAAATGTTTAAAAAAGGTTATATTTTAATAGAGATTTCTCCCCGCTATAGTTTTGTCGTGACAATGATCTAGTATAAGGATCGAATTGAAATAAAAATATCTTCTTCTAAATTAGCGCGCTTTACCACCCAATATTACATCATTTACTATCTGGTGGGACGTAGTGAAACATTAAATTATCATTATAAAAGAAATATCGGTGTAAAATACAAAAATCGTGTATATATTTCAATTAAAATGTCTTAGAATCCACAATTCAATGTTTATTATCATATGACTCCGAAGTCCCAAAAAAAAGAGAATTTTCGAAAAATGGTAACTAAGTTCTTATTGAATAAATAAAAATATACGTAAAACTTAAAGCACAAAATATATGAGTTATACAAGTACTACTCACATAACTATTTAATAAACTGTATATTCTTTCACTTTATGTACACCAGTATATGAAACAATATAGGTGTCCATTGAAAATCTTATTATATTAATAAATAGCAAGTCAAATCCGTAACAGAAAATAGGAATTGAAAGGCAGATATATATAGGTTTATATTTATGTACATGACCTAAGAACAATAAGAAATACAAAAACCATTTGTATGCATTGAGTGTACGTACTATAAATTACTCATTTGCATATCGATGCAAATCAATTTTCAATTTGCAGTTCCAAATTCCTATTAATTTTGTACTTAAATAGAGATGTAGATGTGTACTTTGGTATACAATTCCTATTATTTTGTAAACGTGTGATTATGAATGTCTGATATCGTCTTGTAGGTGTAGGAGGAGATGAATTTGGATCTCTTTAGGGGTTGTTCATGAATCGTGTTACGATTTATGAGGGTTCTTTTTCACTCTCCAACTAATTTAATTTATTGATCCTATATACCTAGGTGTCAAAATCTTATCTTGTTTCGAATGGTTTCAATAACGTTATTCATTTAATAATCGCTTTCACTATTGTTACTGAGTTCATGGATGACACCAAGCCCTTTATTAATAATAATGTAATATGTATGTTGAGTTTTATTTAATTAAGTTTAATAATATTGAGATAAAAGTTGCATTAAGGAGAATATTCGTAATCTGTGTACATATTATGAAGACTAAATGGAATCTCATATCGCTTTACAACAGAATATATTTTACTTCCTTATATATAACACTTATATAGTATTATATGTTTACATATTTAATGACTGTAATATAACTTTATGTATCGATGTAGTAATTTCTAGTAAACTTCGAAAATCGTTATTTCTATATACTCGTGTAACAGTAGTGTTAAAAAACTATATTTATGTATTTAGGGTCTGATTTCCGAATATATTTGATGTTTCATTGCACTTAGTAAAGAGATTGCTATTTTTTTCGTTAGATGGACTTTACACGTTTTTTCGTAATTCAAAACGGAGTGTTAAGAATATATGTATTCGAAAATCAGATTCTGAAGCGGAGGGTAGATCGTGACGGTAATAGGGCTCGATATTGCGCTGTAGGTATATGTACGTAAAGTTGAATTTCGCTTCGAAATAATCGTGTTCAATAGAAACAATAAGACGATGTATTTGTCGATATTCGACCGTCCATTTTGAATGGGTTGAACAGTTTACCATTCAAACTTCTTCCGCGGTCTATGAATTTTGTGTCTTGATCATTACTCAGTTATGTATTAATGGCGTATTGAAGTTGTATTTTTGACTTAATAGGTGAGAGTTAATTACACCTCAACATCTCTACATGTTTTAGATTTCAATACTCTGAAATTACCATTGACTATGTCATTTATATGCTTAGTTTCTATACCAGACTTTTTAAAATACGTGCGTTCGAAATCGTACGTTGCGTGCCCGTACGTATACGATTTCGTAGATTGTCGAAGAAGTTTGATCAGCCTATTGGCTAAGCTTCTAAATGTGTCTATCGCAAAAACTAAGATAGCGAGCAATATATATTTTGAAAACGATGAGGAAATGTGGAAATATCTGCAAAATGGTGGAGTGATCAAATGATGACTTGACGCTGCGACTGATCATATTACGATTGATCGATCGATGGAAGTTTCTCATCGTTCACAGAATGTTATATTATTTATGGACTGTCGCTTGTTTAGGTATTATACGATTGCTAGCGGAGGTATTTTTTGATTGCTAATTAACGTATATTTAATAGGACACGACAGTAGCACAAAATTGTATTAACCACTGACACACAACAATACACAATCGATAGGGTAAGTTCATGAAATTTTTTAAGGGATTCGAATAATTTCAAGGCTTTATACGCTTCAGCATGTAAGGGATGAATCCATTAAAATATTTTTTGATATTTGCGATAATTTATAGCAAAATAGTATATGGAAGTGATAAAGGTATAGTGTCAGTCAGCTGTTGTGATACACACAATGTGATTCACGTCCCGCGGTGCTGTCTACATTGTTGCGACGCGTTTTGCCTTTCGATGGCTGTTCGTAATCACTGCTAGTCAAGTAAGTGTCTTCTGAGTATTATAAATTGCTGTTTTATAAATTATTATATATGGTCGTATTTATGTTTTATTGTACGCGCGTGTCTGAAACGATTCATCGTCGGATAATGTTTACAATAATATTTGGTATATAAAACTGCGTAGTATAATTAGTGAGCTCAAACGCTATTATTGCAATTGTAATATCAGCTGAATGTTAGGCAATTAAATTGTCAATATTATTTCGGTTAAAATTATGAATTAGAATGGGTTGTTTTATTACCCATTAATTAACAAGAACTAGGAAACCAAATCGATTTGTTTATTTTTTATCTTCAAAAAATAAATGGTATTCAATTAAATTGAATAATTTGAGTACGAACGACAAGCTTCTAGCTAATTTCTTAAGTTCAATTCGATTTTGGTTTTAAATACCTAGAGTATAAGTATATAAAAAATGATAATTTAGAATCGTTTCATGAGGCAATAATAATTAATTTGTTATGTATTATCATTCGCGTCAAGGATTATGGCCGCTCCTATTGACTCGTCGCTATACAGTACGCAATGTTGGTGTTGCCCAATTAGTAGCAGTCTTAAGAGAGGCCGAAATGTTTGGCGAGCTATACGTAAACGCATATCCGCACAATTTATCAGTAATATTTAGGATATTATATATTCGCTGGAGATTATTTTACGCAGTTCCTTTGGCACACCTTTACCAAAGACTGCTGTTTTATATTTTGTAACAAAAGTTGTTTATTTGCTTTTAACATTTGTAAAATTATACCTACATTAATTATACTTGTATATCTATTCAATTAATTGAATCGTAACTATTTTAGAACCGCTGTTTGTATGAAACTTAAAAAATTACGTAAATCATTACACTTTATAATATGCTATTTATTGTAAGTTATATAAGACATTATTATTCTATATATAATTTACATTTTTACCATTTTTCTGGGTAACACAAAGTGATAATATTTTGTAAAATATCAAATACATATGTTTGCTTTATATAATATTAATATAACTTCAAAAGTTACAGATTATTTTTTCCAGCCTGTGTATTATGCAAAATCATAAAATTTACAATCAATGTTACGTAATAAAGAATAGTTATTCAATAAGATAATGAATCAATAGAATATTGAAAATCAACATAACGGATGCAAGATATAATTAACCATATACATATGTACGAGATTTACAGTTGTCCAATTACTACATGACTATTGATGGTTGTGACGTTTAGTGAATTCTAAATCGCATGTTATTTGCATTGTCGTGCAAAAGAAAGTCTAATCAAGTCGGATCTATCGATCGTAGTCGGATCTATTGTAGACTGATCTATCGATCCTAGTCGGAATCACCGATACCGTAGTTATTAGTTATTCAGAAGTCATGTTTACAGTTCTTTTGCATGATAGTGTATGCCTTGTATTCCCAACACTGATTTATATAATATACTTTTTACATGCATAAACTCCATTTGTTACTCGGTATGTTGAGAGACGTAACGATATAATATTCCTAATTAATTTATATTACTGTTGGTGAGAAGTTTATACAAATATTTATTACTTATATACACTGAAGTGTGGGAAAAGTTGTATAATTTAAGTATAGTTGTAAGACGGTGTTGCCACAGTAGTGAAACGCTTTGGATGTTTTTATTATAATATTGTTAACTATTGCCCTGTAATATTTTGAAGCGCTTCACTTTATAATGTTTACATGATCAATAAATGGAAAGTTAACCAACTGTTGTTTTCTTATCGACGATTTTCTTATCTAGTTAGTAAATGGTTGCATCTTTGGTTAGAATTATAACATGAAGAATTCAATGTTGAAAAAAAAAATGATTTAAACATCCCGTGTAACCCAGGGGTCACCATGCCGGATCGCTGATCGATGAGTGCTCTGTTCGATTCTCAGCGAGACAGAAATTTGAATGATGAGTTTCAACTTCATATTTATGTCAAGGTATTTGTCCTTGTCTTTCTGTGTTGTCCATACCTCTCCGTAATTTGAGCTATGAACTTGTACATACACAAAGACTACACGATAGGTCCTAATAGGTGTATCAAATGGAATTTGTTTTTGTCGAAATAAATGGATAATTGCTGTATTTAATCAGTAGCAATCAATTAGCATGTCAGAGACCAATACATATAGGTATAGTATTATACAGTGGTCATTGTACGGATTTAAATTTGGAAACTTACTTAAGTTTTGGGTTACCTTTGTCCGGAGTTGAACTCCGCCCACGCTACCTCCTTATTCGTGTTAGTCTAAATGACTCAAAAGTCATCAATTGAAGAAATGACCAACCCATATACCTAAACACTATATAAAACTATTATGTATGCAATATAAGTTTGGCACTGGTTGGTAAAAAACTAGGAATTTCTGGATACAAAACTCGAAAAGTAGTTGATGGTTTTCAAAGATTTTTATATAAGATATCGTTCTAATAGAAGGCATAATTGGTTAAGAAATATTTACTACGAAAATCAACTGAGCCACAGTAGAAATGTGGTCGGGTTTAGCAAAGGTGTAAGTAGATGGAAAGGAGAGAATTAAATTATAATTTTGGTAAAGAAAATAAAATATTCACCACATAAGTTTTTAGACGCTTCCGACTAATTCCGGATAAGTAGATGCTAATTTAATCTAAAGTAGCTAGTAAGTTTTATACTTTATTTAATATTGAAATACGTGTAGTTAAGTACTTACGGTATAGATGGTCTAAAAAGCCAAAACATTTTTCTGGTTTGATTTGAATCAGACATTTAATTTAATTATTTCAAACATGTATCAGATTTAATTAACAGCATGAGCTGTCCCGTGAAAATAACTGCAAGAAATTTACCTCACTAATGATATGACATAGTTTATTGTATTGCATTGTATATAATTAATTGAATATAAAAAACGTATTATTGTGCAATTATTCTAGCAGCACTGAAACAAATAAAATTGTGAATTATGTGCATAGATCTAAGACTCAAAATGATTTTAAACACATTGAATTGCACCTAGACCGACACGAATAAGCAGCACTTAAGAGTTTTGAATGACGCCATAAATCTTCCAACGACATCCTTACTGTAAGTAATGGAGCTACTGTTACGCGAGTTTACATTCTATATTACAGTTTATGTCACAAACATAACCATTTATATTGTTATTGAGCTTACAAACATTTCAGGGGAAATACAGCAATTGTCGTGTTAGCGTTAGTACCGCATTTCATTAAAATAACTTGCATCACGGCAGCTAATAAAAAAGTAGCTTAATAAATAATCAACCTGTTATGTAAATATAAATATTTTATATATATAAAATTTTATAACTCTATGGTAAGTTGTCGCGTAGTCTCAAGTGGTAAAGCGCATTAATTAATAGAAGCCTACTCACTTTTAAATTGATGATATCGACATTAAACTAACGGGAACGCCCACTTGGACAATTTATACCAGTCCTTCGCAGTATTTTTTGTCAAGTAGCATTGTCATGCTTATCTTTTTAGTCCAATGGTTAGCTGGTAGAGAATGCATTGAGCATTAAGCTTGCCATTTGTACTATGATATTTTATTGTGGTCAATAAAGGTTAAGAAGATAAAAAAAAATCTCATAAGAAAATTAACTTATAAACTAACTGGCTACATGACAATAGTGAGCAGTAAAAAAGGGAAGAAGTCTCATTTGACGCGCGACGTTGACGAAAAAAATACAAGCTAATATATATATATATATTTTTTTAATTGTTACTAATTGGTTAACACCCAGGCGACATACTATCGTATGCACTACTTCAATAATGTATCCATAATCGTAGGACAAGTAAATAGATGAAGTTTTCCGACTTTTTGACAATGGCTAAACAACTGACTTGAGGGTAATGGACGTATATAATAAGTATTGAGAAAGGCCGATAGAAAGTACCATAAATATTGATTAGACTGAGTCCCTTACATTATTAAAATGTTACGGAAGTTTGACGTAGGTAGAACAGATGTCTACCGTCTAACTTGTTTATTGTCTTAGAATCGTAGTTACGAACTTGAGCAAAAGGAACACAAATCAAATTAACTTGAGGTAATTAGACTACAATTTGCATTAGGGATAAGGCCACTGAAAATAAACAGAAACCTTTCTGCGATATTGCCAACTGTAATTGTTATTTAAGTAACTACAGGTGACACGCGTCTGGATTACAGCTTAACCATTAAATATGTTGTAAGTAAATACGTAGGTACTCAATAACAACATAAATTGTAAAATATATTTTTTTTGTGGACTGATAAATTGTGAAATTTATAATAGTATATGCGAGAAGACTAAATAAGATAAAAACAGGATAATAGTATTAAGAAAGTGCATTTTACTTAGGTAGGTTACATTTTAGCTAGATGAATGGTTCCGTGGATAGGTACTCGTACTAATTTCATTTTACTTGACATCTCTCAACTATTTTCAATAGAATTATTGCGTTGTAATACTTGGATTTGTTTAGCTGTTATTTTTGATAGTATCTCATCTCTTTTTGTTACTACTCACTATATTTTCGAGTATTGTTTCTTGGACATTAGCTTCGATTTTTCATAAAGTCCATTTTCTGTCTCGGAAGTCACGACACAGGCTTTATCGACAATGAAGTTACCGGGAGAGCTCTGAGTGACTTCAAAAAAAGAAGACACTGCTGTTCTATTTTATTTATGCAACTTGACAGGATATGCTTGATGATTTATAAATACATCGTAATCTATCAACGCATAGCCCAAACCACTGGACGGACCGGGCTAAAATTTGGCATGCAAGTAGATGTTATGACGTAAACATCCGCTATGATAGGATTTTGATCAATTCTACCCCAAGGGGATTAAATAGGGGATTAAAGTTTCTTAACGCCAGCGAAGCCGCGGGCAACAGCTCGTTATTATATAAAATATAATGGTCCTTGCTGCCGGACCAAAATTCTGGGGGATTTCAGTCTTCTCTCTGTAGGAAGTACATTAGAGTTTTGATGATCGGTAATAGTCCGTAGTTATATGTATAAATATATACATAAATAAGAGGGTTTGCGAATATTGCTGTGTATGTGGTTTATATCTAAAAAAAGTCGAGCTCCTGACTTTATCCTTACGAAGTTAGGGACTGGGAATCGAAAATGCCTGGAAAGTTTGTGCTGGCTTGTGAAGACATTGTTAAGCCTCTAGAAGTACCTCCAGTAGTTCTATTGGGACTTGTACTAATATTGAACTTCATACAATGTTGTTACTAATATTGAACCTAATAAAACTTATTGTACCTATTTGAAGATACTTGCTCGTAGTATACATTAACTTTGCCTTGCGTCTTGAAATGATGATAACAAACGAAAAATTGAGAGGGTATCGGGTCTACACATGACCCAAATTTGCAATTAGCAGATGAATAAACTTACGATTTTTTTCTAAACGTTCTTGTAATCCCTATGACATCACTGCAAGTTGTGTTGAGTTTATTCGTCACGTCAGTTCAGATAGGCAGGCTTCCCGCGCGAACGTGCCGGCCTCACAGATAAACAATATACGTGTATTGTATGAAACTTTTGTGACATAGTTGCGATAAATTTATTTCCTCGTAAACAGCGTTCCGTTAATGGAAATTGCTCGGACGGTGAGTAATCGTTAACTTTATACGGCCACTTAGTTATTGGCTCCTTTACAACAACAAGACAACTAACCAATCAACCGCTGATCAATAATTAGTTCATACATTGCGTTTTCTATAAGGAAAAATATTTATTTTTACGCCCTGTCTATAACGTAATGTATTGTATTGTATGTTTAAAAAAAATTCAATAGTTTTGAAAAACCGTTGTAATATTGCAGTAAGATTCATTTTCGGAACGTTTTGTACTATAGAAAATTTGTATAGTTATTTTATTATAATTCTTGTATAGATTTGGTACGTATTCCGTGATTTTTTAATAAATCTACACACGTAATACAAAATTATAAAATAGTAATATTTTGTGATTTCCCGTGTAAACACAAGAAAATATAAACGTATCTAATAAGATGCTGTTTGCGAGTATGTAGATATTGTGTGTGTTATAGGTACAGAATGAATGGTTACATGTGAATATTTTTTGAGCATTTCGACTGTCATAACTATAAACTTAAATATAGAACAAGCAATAGCAATGTTACTTCACATTTAACCTTTGGCATATTTTTTCTTTTTCTCTGTTATTTTTTATATGACGCTTTATGATATTATGTGCCATATACTCGTATTAGTGTAAGTTTTCGGGGATGCGGATCACGTCTTTACCAGAAATTGTAGCCTTAGTTTTTATGCCAAATATAAAACTTGCATATACAAATATATAACCTAAAAATGTTTACTAGGATTATTTTTTGTACATTTAAAATTCGTTCACAACGTCAAAGAATATATTTTATGTAGACGGAATGGTCAGCAAGTACATTTTTTTATTTTCGACATATCAAAATATTCAGTACATGTATACTCGCTTCGTTTTGAGAACCTATGTTCGTCCGAAATTGCTATGCCAAGCTACACTTTTCTTCGTCATTTATCATACGTACCGCGAAGGACCGGAATAAATTGCCCGCGACAATGTTCCCGTTGGATTATAATGTAGATGTCTTCAAGACAAGGGTGAATCTTTTAAGTTGGTGCGCTTGCTTCAACAATATATGGCGACTTATCGTCAGATGGGATTGTAGTCGAGCATTACTTAACCTATAAGTAAAAGAAAAGGTACTTTTTTCGTCTTCCGCACCCAAAGAATGGCGACGAGAACCTATTTACTCCGCAGTCCATCCATCTTATTGTCACAGAATTGCAATTGCAATTGCAATTGAACTCTTAACCCGATATATGTATATACAGTTAAAAATTAAATGAACAACATACGTAAAATGTTTTAACATAAAATAGTAGGTACGGAACCCTCGCATGTGGGTCCAAATTGCACCTGGCCGATTTTTTAAGGGCTATTAAGTAATATAATTTTTACTGCATTTTATTCCATTAGGAGCCGCTTTGAGAAAACATTCATTCCAATAGTTCGGTAAACAAAAGCAGTAAAATCTTAATAGCAAAAGTAGACGAGTGTAATTCAAAATATCAAGTATTGTACCTACTTGGAATCGTAAGTATTTACGAAAAGGAGGATGAGTAAGCCATCCATCATTCGAACATCCATCAAGTGGGATATTCAGAGAATGTGCTCACTGACATTATTTGGTCGTATCTCCCAATATATTTGTGTGATTCCGATTAAAGGTATCGTATGACTGCTTTATTTATAATATGCTACAGCTCGATGGTAGGACTAGTAAGGATTGTTTTATCAATAATATTACATATGTCAAAATTATTATTATTTTTCCGTGAAATCCGCATAAATACTTTCTTATTTAGCTGGTAAAAACTACTGCTTCGAATTAAAAAATCTTTCCGTGTTCGGGAGTCCATTTACCGCGGAAGGCTATTATATGACATGACGCTACGACCAACAGGAGCTGAGCATTAATAAGAAATGTTACAAAATCAGGACAAATATTCCAAGATGATACGTTGTTCACCAGGTCTGATAGTAACAAATATGTATATTTAGTGCAGTTGCTGATAACTCCACCCACTTCCATCCCAGTAGTTTATGCCCATAAAATTCCGTTATGGTCAATTTATTACATATCTTCTTTATTTGCGTTACTTCACAGTTTTTAACTGGGTCCGAATCGGTACATTCGGATGTTTATTTTTTATCATCATATAAATTTAAGCGACATCTGATGATTCCTTTTTCAGTTATTCCTAATAAAGCGCATTCATCTGATGTGAATGATTTCGGAATCGAATAATTATTTGGTTGAAGTCGGGTTTTCTTTTGTTCATTGACTGAGGGATTATTAATAATTGGCAAAGGGGTTGGTAAGTTGGTATATACTGCCGTTCTTCATGAGTATTATCTTTGAGAACAACACGAATTAAAACACCTATTCACTTGACACTGAAAGGATGGCAGCTGGCCAGACGATTAAAGAATCGAATTACCAAGTACCTTTGGAATTAATTTATGTAGAATGGAACGCAACGACCTCCAATAGAAGGGGTTTGTCTCCCACAGACATTACACAGGCTATTATACGTTCATTTGCGTATGGATGTATTCGTTTACGGCGGGTTAATTAGTCGGGTGTAAAGGACGTATTATATTAGTCTGTAAACTTTTTCGTTATCTGTGGCATGGATTTGTAATGAGTGAATTTGAAAGTGAATAAATTTTAAATTAAAAAATAAAGTCTAGTTCGACGCCTGCTGAGTGAGAAGTTTCTTTTGTTGTTAGAACTTCTCCTAAATCTTTTAAGATAAATCACGGTATAGCGTCACAGATTAAATAAGGGGTTTGTTAAGGGCGTAATTTGACTTTCGAAAAAAAAGTTCGTAGAAACAATCTTCAAATAAATTTCATTTCGTTTCCGTTTCAGGGTGGATTTCTGGCCGGAGTAGTTATTTATGCGACAGACTGACACTGTTGTTTTTGTATTGGTTGTTTGCGGTACCTCATTCTGCACGTAGGTACGTTATCCTCACCTCGTCGTTCGTTATATGTACCACGAAGGATTGGAATAGCTTGCCTCCTTTGGAATTCCCGGTTACTTACGATGTGGAAGTCTTCAAGTCCTCTTGAAGTCACTCTCCTGAGTGAATAGACGTTTGCTTATTTAGTGTGTCCACCATACTGGACTTTTTCATTACTTACAATCACGGGTTGACGTATAGGTTATATCTCAATTTATAGTCGTTAAAATATTTTATTGCAAATTATTTGTTTAATATCTCACAAAGAATTAGTTCCATGAGATTATAACAGATGGCGGAGTAAGTCTGCTAAATTGAGTATGTAAACCTTAGTCACAGCAACGCGTTGCCGGATCTGTTATGTTATATTGTTGTAGAAGAATGTCTGCTGTGTCAAGTAGTATTAAATAAAAAATAACCTAAGCAGCAAAAACGTGATAACGATAGACGCTTTCAACGCGATCTTTGCAGGATGAAATCGCGTTGTTCGTGGATAACCTGCTCATTGTGTCTGGGAATATAATCATTTATTAGGTTTGTGTTGCGGCTGTCGGATATTGTGGGAGTGTGGGGAAACATTCTTTATTATATTCTTAAACATATTATATTGTGTAGATTTTGTGGTTCCAAATGAATAGTATAAAATTCATAGGATCATCCCGTGTCTATTTATCATTACTGATCAACGGGTTATTAATCATTGTCTTTATCACATTCTATTTTCTCCTAATCAACACGGCTAAAGTTTAACAAAAGTAAATTTAGTTTATTTATTGAACACTAACATAAAATGCATTATATTTTACATTATTTAAATAACAATCAGTGAGTATCTATAGATTATTTTAAAATATGAATATAATACAAAATAGCATACTTATCATAAAATACTAATCACATTAGAATAAACATTTCTTATAGATTCTTAATGCACTTATTTTGCTAAATTGTGTTAAGTTTCAACTATACAATTAGAACGCTGCTTTCATTGTTTTTTGCTGCTGCCGACACGTATGTTTCTTATTCGCGACCGGCCCCGCGGCGAATTAAAACATTATAAAGTTCTTTGTACACAAATATATGGAAAAAGGCTCACACAGAGTAAAGAAACGATATAAAATTATAAACTTTACCAAATAAGTAAATTGAGCTTTTGTGAAGACAACCGAAACCGGTGCTTATATTTTAATTAAGTTTAACCTAACCTAACCTATTGTACTTAAGTATGCATATTCCCATATATAATTTAATGATTACTTGCCAAATACTATTAATACATATAGAAGTGAACTACTCTACTAACAATGGCAAATAACCATCTGAAATAGATTCATACAGCGGATAAATATAAGTGCCGATACTCTCAGCACTGTAGTCTGTAAATCATTGTTTTGAACGACCTCTTTTTTATATTCTAAAAGAACTTAAGTTCTCTTTTGCTCTAATTACTTGCATTTACATTTGGTAGTATTGTTAACAATATTTATTACAGGTTATGATGCAACATTTATTTTTCAATTCAAAGTAGTAGGTATTCCCTGAGATT
>DWJN01001490.1:0-17798 GCA_018248895.1 Carystus phorcus
ACTAACATTCTTATATCTGCTTATACATCGGAACTAACATTCCTAAATCTGCTTTTCTTTGCTCTCAGTGATTAAAGAAATTTCTAATTGTGTATGTTAAACTTTAAAGTTACCATGGCCCATTACTTATTAATTCCGTTTCTATACTGAAACAGAACTACAATAAATAATGAAAGCATGGAAATTGTTTAAACAACATAATGATAAAATTTATCTTTTGTTCACATATTTTACTGTTTATTATGTAGGTATCTTATTGAGGTCAGTGTTATGCCAATATTATACATTAATTACCTTCTTGGATATTTTAAGAATACTCTATCATTGAATATTATTTGAATTCATGTAATTTAAGACCATTTCAAATCTTTTATGTAACATTTATAAAATATTTAATTTTGAGTGCTTTAGAAAGTTGTCTCCAAAACTGCAGTTTATTTAGGAAATGAAAACAATTTTAGTTTTCAGCTTATGAAACACGGAGGAAGTATTTGCTTTGAACCATATTTGCTCAAAGCAAACAGACGTTGAATTTATGAATAACGTTACACATGTATTGAGATATTCGTATCTAGAATATCGAATGGGCCGTCTTAGCTAGCTTACAACTACATAAACTTGTACTCCAAGATGGCCATAAAAGTTTAACCACAATCATAAAATTCCTACTTACGACTGAATACAAAAAATAATTTAGATTTACAGCGCTATGTTACATTTTTAAAGAAATTATTCTGAAATTTTACTGCTTGAAGTTATCGTTTTCTGTGGTCGAACAAGACGTATTTTAGTTGATTTTGTGTTGAAAATAATAAAATACTACATATGTGGTGTTATTTATTATTATTATTATAATAAAAGTAATTTTTATTTATCAAAAGTTCAGTACATAAATTGTTAAGTAATTTTTACTTAGGTATTAAAAAATATTAAGAAATATTTCGTGTATAGAGTTGTTTTTTATGGAAATAGTCGTTAAACCAGCAGATGCGTCTTCTGTCCATAAGTGGTCACCATAGCCCACGGACTTCGCAACCTGACTTACAAATGTTTTTTTGAGAAAATCTGATGTTTTGCGTGATGTTCGACTTTTGGATTAAATTTAAGGCATTGTTTTGTTTCAAACAATGTGCCAATACTTAATTAAATAGTTCATACATAGCTTATTTTAATTTACCTACATGATTCTCTTAACCGATTAGATATAGCGCTTTACAAGCTCACCAGTTCACTCGAGATGACGTTGCCTTATTTCCGATATGGCTAACGTTCGGCTCGCTGACTTCGGATTGGGAAAGTGCAGTGACCCATAAAACATATCATGGGATTACAGCTAAGCCTTGCTCTTACATTGGTCTTTCTATAATAAATGTATTGTCCATACCATTCCAAATACCTAACTATTATGTTTTGAGTGTTTCATTATTTATGGATTCTGAGAAAATTTCAATTTTTCCTGTTTGAGTAATGAGGATTTTTTAAGTGGCATTACATACATTAAAAAATACCCAACAACCAACAATAACCACCTTCGTCAATACGGATATTGAAGAAAGTGGGTTGGTTGTTAAAAATTGAATAACTGTATCGTTGTTTACCAACTCGACATTTAGACTTTTGCAGTAAACACTTCAAATTTGGGAAATGGTAATTATAATCACAAAAATTATTTCCAGGCTTTTTCGTATTCCTACGAGATAGGACATAAAGAGAATTTTCATTTTCATGTCGCCTTATTTCCGTGACAACAATTTCAGATTCGCAATTTCCAAATCCATGCGAGCGTAACCGTAAGTGGAGGCCAGTCTTCTATAAAAGTTCGCTAGAATTTACAGGATGACGCAACCAAATGGCTACTCGTGAATCGGCCATCATTATCTACTTGGTAACAATTGAATACCTACTCCACTTGGAGAACCTCGTAAAGAACTGCAATTTATTTTAAAGGATCCTTCGATCGAAAACTTTACGATCCAGTGTGGGATTCGTGGACTGTTAACCCGATCGCTCTTAGCGGGGATGGAGTTTTAATGAATGTTTTATTGGTAAGATTTGAGAGTTTTTCTTTGGGAAAATCTTATTTAAGAATATTATTATTGATGCTACTGTGAAATTGAATTGCCTATAGTATATTTTTATATTAATTAATAACGAACGAGCACATATTTACCTTAGTTTGATTACGTTATACATTAATAATCCACTATAGGACATAAATCACTCAATATGGAGAAACGGACAATAAGCTATCACATTACTATTGTGCAGATTGATGAAGGAGTTAGTGTCTCAAGTGTCGGAAGTTTTTTGCCAAAGGACTCCGATGTAATTTAATAACTGCTATCTATTGTAACAATCAGAAGCGACTGCTTAATATGGCGTCGGAAGAACCCATCTCCTTACTGATCGCAGCGACAGTTACTTAACTCATATAGATGTGTACCGGCAGACTTCGTACCACGTAGAAAATTGCTGTTTTTTTATTTAATTCCTGGCATTTTTATATTTACTTACCTTTTAAATCTTTCCTGGACTTCCACAAATAAATCAACACTAAAATTAGCCAAATCGGTCTAGCCGTTCTAAAGTTTTAGCGAGACTAACAAACAGCAATTCATTTTTATTTATATAGATTTCGCCCATATATTAGTTGGTTTTCGGCTAATTGATCATGGATCATAGTCTCTAACCATCCAAATTATAGAAAAATGTCTAACAAGAGGAATAGATCAAATTAAACAGTAAGTAGTACCGAGATAAATGTGGGTACAGTGGTGCAAAATCCAGCGACTTCAAACCAGAGGGATTGCCATTGTCTCGTTCATTGACTATAGCTATCCACTGAGCAATAGGTTACGAAAATGTATCACAGGACATAATTATAGAGAACTTTGCACCTCAAAAACCAAATATTCAAAGGCTGAGGTTGTTAAATTAGATCCAATTTCATACCTTTGTTGGTTTTACTTTTTATTTAGACCACAATGATGACTAATAACTAAACATAGCGTTAACTCGTATGTCATCAATAATAACAAACTTTACCCACACCTTTGTTAAGGGTTTTTAAGCAAATTTGAAGGCGCATTGAATTCTCCCGAAAGCACGTAACGTTCATTGAATATTCCCTCTATAGGTTCCCGCTCTAGAACCGACCGCGTTAACAGAAGACGTATTATTCACACTGTGAATATTATTGTAATGTTTGCTTATGTTTTAAGTATTTTTTTTTGTTATTATTTGTAATAATTGTAATTAGTTTCGAAGACATAAGTAGTTAGTGTAGTGTTTTAAGTTGGTGTTTACGATGACTTGAATCCCGAGCTTCTTCTTCACCGTTTTATAGTATTATCTTGTACGTTATTTTAAGACTTGTAAGCAGTGGTTTTTGGTCGTTGTGTCTTAGTGGATAATATAGCAAATACTCATCATGCTTCACAAAATATAAGAAAATCGCATACTTTTCAGTTGGCTGTTAAGGTGTGCCAGTTAAAGTATCTACATATCATTACGTTTATTATATTACTGGTACGTGCTCTCCACAAAACTTTTAAATTCACTCATTAAATACTCGTTAGTGTATCTCTCTACATTCCGTGTGTCTGTCTGAAAAAACACAAGCTACATTAGGACTCCACGTAGATAAATAGACATGGTATCTTAGTCTAGAATAAGTAAAAGAAATTATGTAAGATGTAACCGGCTTGAATATAAAAATATACCCATTTTAATATTGTAATTTTTATATAGCATGTTGTTCTTTGTATTTATAATTCTTTTGTCCATGTACAATGTCAATGAGTTCCTCCTATACTTTTTAATAGATTTGACAAAGTTTTTGTATATTTAAGTGGATTCGAGAATGGTTTTGATTCATAATTCAGTTCGAAAGAAAATTATGTTTTTGGTACGGAAATTAAACTCTGTACTATGTATATCAAATATAAGAAGTCCATTAGAGCATTGTCTATGTTATTGTATAACGTTTGCCACATCTGCTATTACCAAATGATTTTACTTTTATCCGCAAGTTTTTTAAAACGAGAGTAGACAAAGGGTTAATGAACAATGAACAAAGTTTCCAAAGAACATCGTATACTCGACAAACGAAGTACACACATGCTTGTGTATTTTATGTGTAGGTATGTTCCGACCACATATAATCTGTTGGATCAGTAATCTGAAAAATATCTACTGAACACTAAAATATATGACACAATTTATTTAGGTAATAAACTGAAAATATTTTCAGAGGAAACGTTTAGGTAAAAACGGAAAAAGGCTGAAAGTAGTAACATCGGTTAAACTCAAACTCAAACTCAAATTATTTATTTCATGTAGGTATTTATAAATACACTTAAGAAACGTCAAATATTTTGCACGTACCATCATTGCGGAAGGGTGCCTTATAAAGAGAAGAAGAAACGGCGAAAGAAATGTTAATGAAAATAGATTGGATATCCATCCATCCACCCGGATGCGTAAGCATTTACAGGACATGTATACAAAAATATTTAATTATCAGCTTTATGAAATTATGTTTCACTATTTTCATTTATACTTTTTTATGTCATCTTTATTTAATAACCATGGAGCGTATACTTTCTATTGAGTCGTAGACTCAATTAAGCAATTGGGAATCTCAGCCTAGTTTTATTTCGTAGAACAAAGACAAGTCCAATTCGAATACGAATATATATCGTAAATATCGGGATTTGGTCTTACGAATACAAATCTTAATAGTGCTTTTTTCGTCAAGCTTTGTAAATTTGGTAATATTTCATGTCAATAAAAATAATTCACTGACGAATAAATAATTCTAGAGATTTATTTTCACTGGAGAAGTTATTATGTAACAAGGGTCAACATATTACATTTCAAATTTGAACCTTGTCACTGCGTCAGATGGGCCCTATGTTGAAATGTTTGGATTCCTCACTATGAATCTACGAAGCGACCTACACTTTCTTTTTTTATTTCGCTACCTTCTGTTTTTTGTATACATCTCTCTCTATACCTTTTACCTTAGTAACATAACCTATAATTTAATTAAATTGTTACTTTCCAAATAAAATTCAACTATTTTCGACAATATTTCGATATTATTTAATGACCGATAAATACGATTATTAGGCAACAATTTAAACTTTAGAAAGTAATCGAATCCAATACTGAAAAAGGTGTGCGTTAAGTTCCTACGGATACCCGGTGTGCTTAACGAAGGCAGGGTACGTTAGCGGGTCGGGGGTCAAGGCAGCGCGCCAGGGGACACGGCCGGTACAAACAGCCTCCCGTGGGTTTTTTCCAATTTATTACAAGCACCGCTGCGAACAAACTCGTAAAAAATTTACACGAATGCCACCGAATACGGCGACTGATTTATTTGACACGTTCCGCCTGTGCATTATAATTGATTGGGCTTTGCGCAGGTTTAATATTGTTTTTATCGGTATTGTGTATTGTGTTTTGTAAAGTAGATAAATATTGACGTTTGTAATATTTAGGTCGATATGATTATCATTTATCATATTCCTTCCCTTATTTTTCTTTCCCTTTATATTTCCGGCGTGGCGCAATAGTTACCATGCCGGAGGATCTTGAGTTCGATTCCCAACAGGCGGTAATTTGAAGTGTTTAAATTTCTGTTTTCGGTCTTTGTGTGTCCTTTTTTTAAAAATGTAATATTAATAACTTAATAAAAATATTGAGATATCTATAAAAATATTCAGATAAAGTCCTTTTACAAAGCAGGCTGGTTTTTTTTCGGCCAATTACGACACCTCCTTGTGTCAGCATGTGATTGGAGTCTATTCTAGGCCGCCCTATTATGATCAATAATTAAATATTTGCGATATTGTTTAGCGGTCACTAGTAATTAATAACAATCAGATAAAATGTAAAGTTAACATATACATACGTTAAAGTCATAATCTAGTTATCGGCTAGCTGCTGATCAAATACTATTTGATCAAACTTTGCAGCAATGTTTAACAATACTCTTCATTCTCACGCTACCATTTTAATTCGCACAAAGATTATGAATACAAAATAACCTTACAATGTAAATTGACATATTAAACATTATTAATATGATTTTGTAGTCAAATTGCGTTGAATAAATGTACAATAAACAAATTCTGAGAACAACTACAGTTAGAAAATGAGTAGAATGTTATTTAATATTAATGAGATTGTTTTGCAAATATAAATAGATTGTTACTGGTTTGATTTAATTCGTAGTAGGAGTAATAATTATATGTATCGCACAAGGGTATAATAATAATATTATTTTAAAGGGCTTCACGCTTCCTTGAGTTCAAGCAAACCCTTTCTGCTCTTGATGCATTCTGCTGCAATATGAACTTTGCTGAACTACGGTGAACGGTAATTTCTGCAGAAGTTTGTTGAGTTCTGTATCACCTAGTTAAGCTTCATGGCATGTATGGTGTAAGTATAAAATTAATCAAATATTAATATCACCCGTAAAAAAGTCACTTGTCTGGTTGCAACAAACCTATTCTATTATCTATGAAATGTATATTACGTGTTAAGTTTTGCACTGACGTTTATAACACCCGACAACGCGTCAGTGATAATTTTGTTGTCATTAATGTTAATTGACGGTGGAAAGCATTTACCTACTATCAGATCATCAGATAACATCCTGTTGATCGGCTAATGATAAAAAATATTTGCTTAACATATAGAATATTTTTGAAACTTAAACATACTTCAATTATTAATGAGAAGTATAAATTTAATTTAAAAAGATAATGCTTTGAAGTTCAATAACGATATTGTAAGCGTTTATTTTTCCAATACACGAACACATTCCAGTGTAGATTGTAAACGCTTTCTACTTTTTGCCGGATATCTAGTAGCGCGTGAAATAAAGCCCGAGTATTTAAATGAAACGAACTCGCTCTTTCTGCTTTTTTTGCTATATATTATTCATTATTCGCGGACAGTCAGAGGTTAAAATCCATGAATACGATATTTCATTATAAATTGTACCACCTGACCTGTTTCAGCCTTAAAATATTTCACCTACAAATTAATTTAAAACTATATCCGGACTTTGCATGTAGTATCGCCAGACAACTCTTACTCTAGTATGTGTATATTCCTTTCCCCTTGTATCTCAATCTTTCTCTTAAAACTTTCCTTCTTTATTGTACCGCCTTCGTAGCTCTCTGCATCTTCCAAAAACTAACTGTGAGACAGTGCTATTTAGCATTAAGTCCACCTATTGAAACATAATGTTAAAACAATGTTAGTTAATTATGTAGTAAATATCAATGACAATTATTATTATTTAGTTCAGTTTCAGTTTCACATTGCCATCTTTCAAGTGAGAGAATGTGATGTATAACAATAATGGACACTGTATATTAAACTCTTCAGTAATTCGCAAAAAATGAATAAACTACTTAAGGGTTTAATTACCAGAAGGCTTAGAGAGATAATACAAAAAATACGAAAAAGGCTGTTTCTACGAGATCATTTACAGGAAAGAGAAGTTCATCGTTTTGTTCAACGCTACGAGATTTTTATGCAAAGCCGCAACGAAATATTCACATAATTTTAATAAAAAAAAGATTTATCCGATTTAATTATGGTACATGTGTATAGGTGAGCTAATAAAAGTTGACATGTACACAGTACTCAAAACAGTTTTACATACCTTACCCATCACCCAAGAATAATTATCTAATTAACACATAAATATCTGCTTGCCTTGGAATTAAACTCATGTTTCCTAGTTTGGCAAGCAGGATCATATCCATAGTATACGAGGTGTTTGCATTTAAGCTTTTAATGGCCCATTACTGAGCACGGGTCTCTTCTCATCACTAAGGAGATCTAGAGCATACTCCACCACGCTACTCCAGTGTGAATTGGTGTGGGGGGGGGGAGGTAATGGCCAACCCAAGTATCAGAAGTTTTTAAGCCGTCTGCAGGCCTCTGACGAGGTTTGATGACTGTTATTTCCATAACAACTGGGACCGACGGTTAAATGTGCCCAACGTAGCACGGAAACGCTCTAGAAATATATGCTGCTAGTGGTCACCCATCCAAGTTTTTACGAGCAGACGACTATTCCATAACAATATTAGTAGACGTACTAACAAAATCATATTTATTTTAATATATTCGTTTTTTTTTCATTTTTACAATGATTTTTTCGTGACAAAAACGAATAACTTTCGTGATTTTATCGGAGCTATCGAAGTAGCCTTTTAAAGGGCTTCCCGTGGGTCAGTTTAAGTGGCAATGGACGGACCTCGAGAGCCCTTGCGCGTCGTTTCACATGAAACGTTGCGGGTTAGGCGACCCTGTATTTAGGGCTATCCTACTCATACTCATGCATTAACTTTCAGAATCAATATAAATTTATTTACCAAAAAAAACCCTTTCGAGATTCGGTAACGACCTTATTATACAAAGTATGATTAACTGATTATTGGACAAAATTTGTAATCTAAAAGTGTCCACTACTGTTGTACTACATCACGACAAATCCTGGGATGAAATACGATGAAATTTCATCTCCGTTGTTCTTACAAAGGTGTGTAATTTCCAAACTTGATCTTGGTAATATTATGCCTACAGCTACGTAGGTACATCATGATTTCGGTACTAAGTAGCGATTGCTTTTCATACCCTTGTTTCTGATACGAATATAACAAGTATGACATTAAAATTGTTAAGATCATTTCAATGAGATCAAAAAAAATGTTAATGGATGCATTTTTTGCCAAGTTACACAATTCGCAGTACAATACTTGGTAACTAGACGTATAATGCGTAATAGTATATTAATGTATTTACATTAATATTATATTTACCATTTTAGTCGGTTGTCATTTATTTGCTGACCTGAAACAAATAAAGAAACAAGTCAGTAAGTTGTTACAAAAAAAAAACAGATGACATAAGTAGCTTCTGAGGTTAATAGATAGTTAGACAGTTGACAGTACGTTGCATAATTTTTAGCGCTTTTTTGCTTAACATTGCACATTAAGCCTATTCCCGGTTGTTGTTGTTAGTCAATAAGACATGTTAGAAGTATATTTGTGGTATCAAAAACCTCCGATTACTTGGGTTGTATTTGTTCCAATCAATTATCCAACCCCACCGGGACAATATGAAGAGGAACTCCTATTATTTAGTATGTATAGCAGCAGTTGTATTAATTTAAAATGCCTTAAATCTTTGAAAACATCCGGCATTTTAAGAGGGGTTTGTGGTATTTTATTTCACCCAATAAAACAAGAAATCTCGGCCAGTTTCTGAGATTTCTAAGATTCATTCATAAACATTCCATTAAGCTGTTTTTGTACTTCGTACTGTGTTAATTTTTTATTTGTACTTTCATTTGATTTACAAAGAAATACCTATAACTTATCTAGTCCTTAACGGGTTTAGGGAAAAGGGATTATACATATTATAAACGAACCTAGGATTTTTGTAATCTATGGAGAAGAGCTTGTATTTGCCTGTGAAGAAAAAATATTGCTTAAAAACTATGGATAAAATCTATATCATACAATGCTATATTACACAGCATATAATCATATTAAAATATCTGTTTGGTTTCACGAAACTGCTAAAACGATTTCGAAAATTTTATTATGTCGTGATTAGATTTTATATCAAATAAATTATGCAATGACATTATACATATGTATATTGATAGTGAAAGTTTTGAAGAAGTTCATTTTATTCTTTTTAGGGCATTCAAATAAAAGCTTATTTTTAAAAAGTTTTTACTGTTAATTAATTTGTTTTGTCCATTAATTACCATAGCGATTATGTAACATAACATCACGTTTCCATAATGGCAGGAACCACAAAAAGGAAGAAATAAAAACCTTTTAATAAAAAAGTAAAACCGTTTTCAAAAAGGATAAAATAGCTTGATAGGTACTACTTTCTAAAGAGTTTCCCTCTTCAAGTTATTTTATCCTCAGATTTTTATTTAAAAGCGAGTGCACGCCATTCTTTCAACTTGAGAATTAAAGAATAATATACATAATATTAATAAAATTATAACAATGATATAATTTACAAAGTAAGTAATAGATATGAAGAAATAAATATCTTCGTTATGCTTTGCTCGATCTTGCAAGTGACGTCGAATATATTGCGTTCGCTTTGCAGACGTCCAATATCGAATGTTATCAGCTTGCATTTTATTTCTAGTCACAGTGAACATGTTCTTTTTACTTTTAATATCTGTAGTAATAATGAAACTGTAACGGACGTGAATCCTTATATGAAATATTTGATGAAAAGATTCATGCAGGTAGCGATTCGATTTAGAGGATTTTATTTATCACTTTCGCTGATCCGTTATGGTACAGAAAACCATTGAAGAAAACAACACTTGTCATACTTGTAGTTTGTAAATTAGAGAACATTATACTTGGCGGTAAGGTAAGCTCTCGAATTATAAGTAAACATGAACGTACGAGGATTAACTTACGATTATAAAAGTGCGGATTAATATAGTTTTCAATCAAACTGTGTGGAAATTGAATTTGCATCCAGCTACGCCGCTACGAGCTACGTCGTAGCGTCAGAGAAACATTTATTGTTTCATCACCTGTACTGTACTTAATAATAGATGGCCCTGCAATGCATATTTCTGTATTTTATTGCCATCTCATGAAGCATTATCGCCAACTTATCGGCTGTATTGCGTCATAGCCAATCCCGCAGACGTGAGAACCATCCGCCTTTTTCATTTTTACTTTCATTCATACACATTGCATTCACACACTCACATTTAATAGTACACATTGTACTCTTTCTGAAGTACGATTTTTTGTTAAAAAATCCAAGACACTATTATGATTTACTCGAAAGTACGTATAAGGAGGAATGAGGGGACCTCCGGGGACTAGAGGGCAGGAAGCTAACAAGAGACAAGCTACGTAACTCAAATGGAATGAACGACCTAACAAGTTTAGGGTTCGGTTATTTACTCGAAAGAAGCCGGACAAGAAAGAAGAAAAAAAACGTTCTGAAGCTTCGTAGTAGTATTAATGGTTTAATAATAATTTTGATATTAGGGTTATTAATTTGGGCCTAACAACTAACGAGGCCTAAGCATTGAGAGTCAGCCTCTGTTGTTTCTTTATTTCTTTCTCTTTCTTGTCTGATATGACCTTGTTCGACATGAAATCGGTGTTTGTATTCTAGGCTATTTCTACACTTTCTATACCGTTTAAATTGTTCTTCGAGGAGATCTATTGAACATGAGCCTGGCAATAATATAAATTAACGGGGTTGAGAAATAACCAATTACTTCTCTATTATCTTAAGGTGAGGGTCAATTGTAATCAAACAAATTAAATGTAAACATTAAGATAATTTATACTATTAGTTGGAAGGCTAACTAACAAAAACATTCTATAGAATTAAAAAAATATATATATGTATAAACCCCGTTAATAGATCTAAAAGAGTCTAAAGTCTTATTTCCTATCTCCAGCAAGATAAATCGGTCTAGTTTTATCACAAGCGTCTCTTTAAAAAGTAATATAGGACAAGTGTACAATATAACTTAACAGTGTACATTTTGTCGACGCTGTCTCGTAAAGTTCTTAATACTCTGCAAGTGTTTTTCGTGAATTGTAAGGAAATGTTGTCTGGTGTAGTCGTATACGACAGCGTCACAACTTTAGTCATCTTTTATGTGAAAGGCAAAAGAAAATTTTGCGGAATTCTAGTACATTTACTATGTAACCCTTTGTTTCAGAAACATTGAAATCCATGGCATTAACATTTAAGGTAATTCATCTTAATTGTTACACAATCGAATTTATGGTCAAAACTTTAAATACAAACAATGTTATTTATTTATCTATCTATAAAACTATTTATTAATACCTGAAAGGCAGACAATTCCGTCAGGCATTAAGTTGTACCCTTTGTTCTTTACTTTAAGTCACGTTGGTCCTTTAATTTGTTTAATGTACAAAAAGTTGTCCTCTTCCTCAAGCAGTCGTACAGAGTTAAAACATCGCTCTTTAACCTATGTACAGTATTAAGGTCGTCTTTTGTACTATTATATACATGCTATTTCTTATATTTCTTTACAAAACTAAAAACCCAGTTTGCGGTCGAAATTCGTTCGTAATACACGTGTCAAAGAGTTACTTCTCATTGACAATATAAACGTAAACAACTAGTGTTATAATCTTTATTAGGCCTGCGTGTGTGTCAAATGAATGGTAGTGTGTGTAATGTTTATTTTCATTAATTTCATATGCTTTTACTGCATATTATGTAAAAATATTAGCGTTCTGCACTACTCCTAGATAAAGGTGTGCCAAATTTTTTACTCCTCCGTCCGGGCAATTTTCTTAAGAAGGGGTACAAAGTTTTTGCTTCACGTATTAATATATAGATAAAAAAGGTGTATAGAAAGAAACATGAGCTAATAGTTTCTGGAGCGTGACACAAAAATAGTATAATGAACTCATTTATTAAGCCGCCTCCCGCTTATCTGGACCCTTCATTGATCCTTCTGAATCGATACCCATTTTGAATTAATGGTTTGCGTAAAACCATTGCGTTGCAGAAGTAAAACAACAGTTTAAATAAATAGTAAAATGAGTGGTATCCTTGTAATGATTATAGAGTATAGATTACTAATGTTATCCATTGGCTACTAGCAAGTAAACCTATATAATAATTTGATAGTTATGTTATTTATAGTTGATAACACATCCTGCCATTTAACTTTAACTTAGAACGTTTTTAAATAGCAGTATGCTAACATTAATATAGCATTTTTTTGATTAGCAGATACTTTAATCACCAATTTAGGTAACAGGTAACACAATTTTTCCTCTTGGTAATAATAAAAAATCAATTATACCATATAGTTAAAACAGAATGAAACGGTCTAATTTTGTATTGAAAATTACTCTTCATTATAACATGTTCCGGAAGATTATAATATCAATTATATTCTATATTCCTAAGTACATTACTTGTTATATAACGTATCACTCACGTTCTTGTTAAACAGAGATAGAATGAATTTCCCTAGTCGGCGTTCCAATGAAGTCATTTGTTAATCCAGAGCGCATAGATCCTCATAGCCGGCTACTCAAGCGTGATCCCACTGGATCAATGCTCGCGTTTAAATTAATCGACTTCGAAGGACCATTATCTTACAAATAGCTTACAATAATAAATGAAGTATGTGCATAATTGTATCTGTTCTATTTTTAGCAAAGGTTAATTTGTTTTAATCAATTACGTTATCATCTAAGCTCCCAGAGTAAGCCGGTAAAAGTGGCTATGGCCGGATACATCATACGAAAGACTAATAAACGCAGAGAAAAATCCTTGAGAAACTTCTATGTGTTTGTGTATAGAGATCACTGAGCGACGAAGGTTACAAGATGAACTACACAAAATTGCGGTCATTTGGAAGAGAGCTATTTGTAGCAAAAGACTTCACAAAGTTTGGTGTGTTCGTATAATTTGAATAATTAATTGGCATAGACGCAGATGGGTTATCAATTGGTATATCTTTACTGACGATTATGCAAAAAATATCTTGGGAGCTAATAGCAATATGGTTATCGACTTCAAATGAAACTGTAGGTACTTTTGTTAACTTAGTTGCAGTTGAGGATGCAGTGCCTCTACTAGTGGCTTAAATCTAAATTTTATGCAATGTATGCTGTTTTCATTGCAAATAGTCTAAGCGAAAATACGCAAACTACATTACTTCAATATCATTGAAGAACACGCGAATTACTTTAAAAAGTCAGCAGTTGAAGCGGAACTTCCTATAATTCCATTCGATTGCGATTTGAATCGCGGATTTTATTTAAATTGCATAGTCGACGCGACGTGTCGAACATTACTGCATTGCAAAGTTAAATCGGGACCCCCACGTTGTCACTCGTGTGCACGTACGATTAAAACTCTTCTACCAAGAAATCTTCAGTAACTGGCATATAAAATGTTGTTTACATATTTTAAGCTCTTCAGATTTATTAATAAATATTTATTTACAATCAATCAATCAATCAGTCAATTTACACACAAATAATAATAAATAATAAATACACACACATAGCCCAACACTACAATACCCCGTGTCGTGAGTGCCATGGACAACAAAGAAAGAAAGAAACAAAAAAAGAAAATTACACACACACCCAGACCGAGAACCCAGGACCCTTCGAATGGAGGTCCGGCGTGGTAACCATTATGCCACGCGTCAAAACTGCAGATACAGAAACTCGTTTACAATTTAGTTATGATCCTATTTTTTTCTGTGGTAATTTTTAAACTGCGAAGTATATTATCAGTCTGTTTTAAGTCTCTTGTTAAAAATTATGAATTGCGCAAACTGAATATACAGTACAATGAATTCGTCGAGCGTGAAGAGTCCGCGTGAAGAGAAATGTTGAAGGCTGTGTTTGCTGTATGAGTAACAGTGTTTCAATTGAAATTGAAAGCTGGCGGGAAATTTTTCAAGTCAGGAAACTCTTTGTTACTCGCAACTTCAAAGCTTGTTTTCAAAGTAGTTGTTTCATAATGAAAATTTATGTTCTAGTGCAATAAATGTTAGGGTTTTCCTCGTACAGCGAATAAAGTTACAGTTGTCTAGGTATCTCTGTACGTGTTGTACTGGGTTTACAGCCATCAACAACAGCTTAGTGTAGCTTGCTAATGTACTTCTAACATTTAGCTTGTAAATGGAGATGGAAAATGTATTCGTATGAAGAGTTATTTTTCCATTTTGCTTTTATAATGTTTCAGTGGATATTTAATTCTATTGTTGTTTTGATAATAGTATAATGGATTAATTAAATATGTTTATGTGTGTGATTATTTATGGATGTGTGATTCTGTAGCTCAGTTTTTTTATGAGTTCGAAGTGTGATTATCGGCCGGACGTTAATGTGACAATGATACTTAGATTTATTACAGTCTTTAATCGTTCGTTTTTCGGGTCTTAAACACTGAGAGGTCTGTATCAGAATCCTATATTGACTTCAAATTTTCTTAGTTTTGTGAACATTTCAATTTAATTATCACTTACTTCGTGATGAAAAACCACTTGAGCACCTAAGTAAGTCTAATATTCTGTATTAATATGATAAAACTGTAACGGGGTCAAATTTGACTTTACTGACATTGACTTTTTTAAGGTAGGTAGGCTTTATTATCGAAAAGAAGATGAAAACAATTTTTGAAATTATTGTTTGTTCAAGCATCATCCAAAAACTACTGAAGACATTTAACTGATATTTGGCATGTTTATAGCTTATATCGTTAGACTGTCCCTAGGATATTTTTCATGACAATAAAGGGCTTTATTCCAATGGAATAACAGATAAAGAGTTGTGTGGGGATTTTGTTAAAAGGTCAATAATTATGTCTTGACTGCTTTAGTTAATCTATTGTAATTCTTTAATTTCGTCTACATTTACAGAATATGTAATGAATTCTTTTTCCTGAATCGATAAGCGTCACATACATATGGATAACGCCTATAATAAAATGGATTCGATTGAAAAGCTTTATCAAAGCGATGTAAGGGTATCTTATTAGTTTATCAGCTGTACCACTCGCATAAAAGGAGAGCTGTGTCTAACAGTCGGAAGTTATTCTTCATAATGGTCATCGTATATTATTTATGTTGTGAAAGTATGTAATTATGCAAAAGCCGAAAATTAAGGTAATTTAGGAATTTTAAAATTCTCTTTAGTCCTACGAGTTGAGGGTGCAGTAGCCTGTAATTTAATAAGGCGGCAATTTGCGCCACCGGCGGTGCGCGGACGTGCGTCGAATGCCGCATTCCACAACAAAATTCATTAGGCGCCATTGTATGCACGTCGTTCCGTCACTACACTTACCGGCTCAGCTTTGTCTTAGCTCAGACTGTTCACAATACCCTCTGCGCTCGTTTCCTACGCTCCGCATATTCCTTTACCTTGAGAACTTCTTTACACTTGTGCCTTCGACTCATTAATGACCACTACGAGACACAGGCTTCTCTTCTTCACTGAGGAGATCTCGAGTATACTCTACCTTGATGCACTAGTGCGATTTAGTGGTGGAGTTTGGTCAACCTAAGTTTCAGAAGGTCTATTCCGTGCATAGGCCTCCGACATAGCTTGACAACTGCTATCTACGACAACAACCGGGGCGGACGATTACGATCAATGCGATCCGCCGGGCTATGAGCGCTTCTTTATACTTATACTTCATTATTTCATATTACCTCATACTTTCATCAATATGCATTGTGGAAAAGTACTGAACCATAATGAAGGCTCGCTTAACTTATTGAGGAATCTCTGCAATACGAAAAGACAGCATATTCTTCATGCTTTTCAAGTCCCGGCTGATGGGTCCAGCGCAAGTGAGGAAAGTTCTTAAGAAGTTCTTGCTGAAGTACTTCGACTTTTCTTGATATCTATATTATCTATCAATAATAACGGGAAAGATAGGTTAAATCTAAAACACGAGAGCGACTAAGAAATTTTCGCTCTAGAGATCGTTGCCGCATAAGATAATAATCAGGAATAAATCCTAATCTACTCCAACTTGAGTCATCCAAACTTCCAATCAAGTATTTCGCTCGATCATGTCGTCTCATAGATGAGAAATCGAAACGCCAGCAGCCGAGTAATTGATTAAAGCGAAGCACTTTGTTAGTCCCACTATCTGAAAACGAGGTACGATAAGGGTCGTAAATCACGGTGATAAAAAGTGAAACAATTGAACGAGCTTTGATGATAACGAGTTTCTTGTTGCAATAGCCAATAAAGCCTGACTGTCCATTATTTGATGAGGAAAAGCTTGGACGGAATAAATATGTAATGTATTTTTATATTTATTACTTCAAGCTAACGTGATATTATATTAACATGAGATTCGTGACTTTAAGCTAACCTCCCCTGCTCACAGCGTAAGTAGTCTTAAGGTGAAGCATTCCTTCTGTTATCAATCGCTAGGTATCATACAACTTAAGTCTAAAAACGCTCGAGTCCGTTCGTAGAACTCTTTACCTACTACGAGTATCTTCAACTAATTTCTGCTAAAATCCCCTACGAAAGGTTTTAAGCTGTTTCATTTACGATACTGAAGAGTAAGTTATAAGAGGGTTATGCGATTTTGTCTTGGCCGCAAAATATTTGTCACTGAAATAGTTTGCCAGTAGCGCATCGAATTTAAACACCAGTTTGATATGAATGGGTATATAATTAATTTTGTATAAAGATACCGCTACAGTTGGAATATTGCATTTCATAACGCCTGATGAATGAAATCGAATTTAATTTGTATTTATAACCGTCTTGATATTTTAAAATTACACTATACAGAACTTTTGAGTTTTGATCTCAAATTTATTTACCTATACATGTATGACACTTGGAAATATTCCATTTTCGTATATTTGCTAAACGTTTACCGGGATGCTTGGAATCCATTCAATATCAAATTTTCTTGCGACGTCAACTTGACAAATGTGGAAACCATGTTGTCTCAGTTGTGGACAAGGAGCGAAAAGAGAAAAGAAAATATTTTATCACAGAGATTTGAAATATTGCCAAGTCCATGCGTCGCAGTACCAATTGATTTTCGCTGCCACAGCCTTCTGCTGGACCAGAAGTGATTGCGATTTGTTTCGATTTGTCTCATTGCATTCAGTATTGTTTCTTAAGAATAGTAGGGTGATTCTTTGAAGATGTGCATATCACGCGGCCCTCCCCAAATAACTATTTAGTAATGTATAAAGTTATGTTTTG